>NW_019104667.1:378448-400623 GCF_001995035.1 Momordica charantia
AAAGACAACTGAAGGAGAGGTATTTTTTATTGTCGCGTTTTTTATTGTCGCGTTATGGAGTAAATTGAAAAAAAAAATGGAGAGGGGGGAAGACCATTTATGAAAGAAAAAACTAGGAGATAATTGGTGAAATTTTTTTATGGAATCCATCTTGAATACACTAACAAAAAAAAATATAACAATAAACACATGTTTATACAGTATTACTGAGTATTGATCTATGTAACTGTCAGTCTGTCATCCACCCTATAAGAGAGGAAAGATTCTAATTCATCGGTCTACGTAAATGTCAGTCTATCATTCATCTTATAAGAGAGAAAAGATTCTAATTCATCTTGATATGAATGATCTAATTTCTCTTCTTAATTTTAACCCACTCACTTATTAGTTCAGAAACCTATTAATTTTAACTCAAAAAAAAAAGTAGATCTATTAATTTATTTTTTCTTTTTTAAATAATAATTATGTTTTGGTACTTAAACTACAATAGTGTTAATCAATGTTTTAAAAAATACTTTTTTATTTATCACCAAAATAGTAGGTAAGTAGTTTTACTCATATAAAATCACTTGAAAACTAACTAACGGTCTAAATTTTAAAAAAAAATTCAAAATTATTTCTAGAAAAGTAGTTTTATTTTTAATTTTTTTCGGAAGTATTTGTTAGATACACTGGATCAAATGAATTCAGTGTTGTTTTTGGAGTAAAAAATTTTTTTTTAAGTTTTCAATAATGTTTTTAGATTTGCAGAATTAGATTAAAAAGATAAACAATTTTCTTTTCCATAAATTATACTATTTCACGTTATAAACTTATTTCATTTTTTTTGTTAATATTAAAATAGGTAAAACGTAATATATTATATAATATTATAAAATAATAATTATATAAATTTTAAAAAAATATATTAATAGAATAATTAATAGTATTTTAGATTGAACTAAATATTTAACTACTATGAATATATTACTAACAGACTTTTAAGCATTTTTAAATTGAGATTCATTTTCCAAATTTACTACAAAATACCTATTCTGAAATATTAAAAACATCCAATACAATTTTGACATCCTATAATGTAAACTTATTATCCCTTAAAAAAAGTAAACTTATTATCCGTCCATTTTAATATCTACCAACAAATTGAGTATTAATTTTCTATCTACATGTTGATATTTCCATCCATGTATCTATGGGTTCGAAATTAACATTCGAAAAGATATGAAAAACATCACAAAAATATCACAATAATATTAATATTAATCACTTCAACCAGAGCTAAATGCATACGTTGATTTCAATATTTTTTATGAATTTTTTTATTTTCAACATTTTAACAAAAACAGTACAGTAAAAAAAAAGTAAATTAAAAACTTTTTAGGCAATTGAGTTGCTTTTATCTCTGCCCTTTTGATGCCACTTTTTTTGTTGTGGAGTTATAAAAAGCTGCTTGGCTTTTTGTGTGATGACAGTTCAACACTTATCTGCAGCAGAGAGAGGTTTTTCAACAGCTGACAAAAATGGCTGTTTCAGAGGCCCACAAATTACCATTCAACCTTCTCCTCATTGGTTTTCAACTCTTTATTTCCTTTTTCTCCCAACAAAATGACAAACAAACCCATCCCCCAATACCTTCAAACAGTTTTCACAAATTTCACCACAAGTTCTATAAAAATGCATACATGCAAAACTAATAAGATCAGTTTTTTGATTTCTAAATATTTATTTAGGTACACATTATAGTTATTATTGGTACTGCTACTGCAGCTACTACTTCTCACTCACTTCTGTAGTACTAACTAAGCTTTTCCTGGATCACATACATTTTTATATATATATGTACATCATGATTCAGACAAACTTCAAACTGGAGACAAAATGCCACCTACTTCTTAAACATTACAAATACACATAAAAATTTCAAGTCGTTTTTGTCTTCGAACTCGTGGGAACAGCCATAGAAGCTACTTTTTCTTCTCGGTCGGATGGGTCTAGTGATTTATACAGATTTGTAACAGAAGGATGGACACGATGCAGTTGTATGTATCGTCCGGATGAGAAGTGGGAACAATTGTTGATATGAATTGTTGGTTGGTTCCCTTTTACGAGCTTTCATGGAATTTGATTGATCTGGACAATGCAGCTGGGTTGACTTGCAAGACTGGGGAAGGTTCGGCTTTGTGATTCTTTTCGTCACCCTTTGGTTGATGGAAGGCCTTGAAAAGCCCTTCGCTGACTGAATCAGTCTTGTCATTCTTGATCCCTAAAGTTGCCCATATAGAGCTTTTTGCTGCTTCTCCTGGGTCATCGATCCTCAACGTTTTCGGAATCCAGAGGCATCTCTCAGCTTTGTTCTCATTTTGCTGCTCGTCCTCCCCAGAATCACTTGGCTTATTCACATTCTCGTCTCGCGAATGTTTCCCCAAGGTTGGAGAGTTTGGAGCATGGTTTTGGGCAACAAGGTTCAAAGATGGCGGCTGTGGAAGCCAAGGGATGGTCCAGGCACCGGGTACGGTACAACCCCAAAATGGCGCGGTTGGATAGAAGGGCATAGGGAAGCCTGGTGGATAGAAAGTTGGAGGTGGAACAGGAGAGCTCCATCGTGGTGAATTCCAAGGGTAAGGCCATGGAGCCCCAGGGAAAAATGGAATCTGAGGTGGTAAAAATCCTTGACAATTATGAATCACTTGTTCTTGTGGCCCAGCTTTACCTTCTTCACTATTTATAAATGATGGAGTTGCAGCAGATTCTTGAGACTGATCATCATTCTCTCCATTCTGATTAGGCGGAGCAGGAATTTTCAGAGCTTCGGGTTTATGAAAGCCGTTTCTAGTGCCATTCTGTCTTGTTTTATCAGCAAGGTTCAAAATGGAAGCCATTGATTCACAAAGAGGAGTGTCTGAACCAAATGCCAACACATTCCCATTAGGTTTGAGTGCAGAATGATGGATAACGTTGGTAACATTGTTTCGAGAATGCTGAAGTGCTTCTGAAACAATAATCTGACGCTGGTGTGAAGCGGAGTTCTTGTTCTTACGACGTCCTGCCCCCACAGGAACGTTCCTCATCGTCCCCCCAGCAGTCCAATATCTTTGACAGTTCTTACAAAAGTGCCGTGGTTGGTTCACATTGTAGTTGTTATAGTAACAGAACTTGGTATCCATGCTGTTACAGCGGGGGCAAGGAAGTATCTTATCGGGTTTTTTGAGCGTCTTCTCTTGCGAGTTACTCGTTTCATTCTGTTCATCAGTCTTTGTAGTACTAGAAAGATTACTTTCCTCACCAGATGGTACTTTAGAATTCTCCGATCTCACCGCAGAAGTATCCGAATTTGTGAACTCTTCGGTCGAGACAGACATGGCTCTATCTCCATCCTCTTGCTCAGTTCCACCTGATTTCCCTCCCATGGGTTCCTAATATACCAAAGACAGATACCAAACAAAATTCCTTTATGAACACATAAAAAAGAACATTACTAAATTTAAGCAACATGCCTAGAGCTCACTGGCACAAGAATCTCCTTATAAACTCACTAATCTTAACCCAAATTCTGAAAATTCTGCACAGCCTATTATGGAAATTACAGAAGAAAAGTACCTACCACTCAATCCACTATACAGGACAAGAATTCCAAATTGATAAACCTGAGTATTCAATTCAATGAAAATCTAAAATTCTCAGAACAGAACCAGAAACACAGAGACAAAGATCTCACAAAATCCACCGAGTAAAAACAAATATCCATTAAAATACCAATCAACAAAAATCAAGACAATCAAACGAGAAAACAAATTAGAAAGAAACCTAATTAAATTTCCCAGAACAGGTGAAGATATATTTAGTCAACAAAATCAATCCGACGAATATCGAACCAGTGAAATTTTCGCCATTAAAGCAAATGAGAATGTAAAAAACCATTGGAGGCAAATCCACACCTTCTCGGCCTCCAGATCTTCACCATCTCCGTCGGTATTGCCTTCCGGAGATAATCTGGAAGAAGGAGAATCGTGGTCGTGACTAACGGCGGCGTAGTTACCGTCGGCGGCGGAAACAAGAGTAGCTAAAGAAGAGGACGGTGGAGGAGTGGCCGGAGAAGCCTCCGGCGGAGCAATCGTCTTCCCGAAGAGCTTAATCGCGGGGTCCTTTGGCTCCGACATTTTTTTCTTTTTTCTTTTTTCGTTTTTTTTGCTATTTTATTTTCGGTTTTATTTTTTCTTTTGGAAAACAAATCCAAAAGAGAGAGAGAAATCTGACACGAGTGAAGTGTCAGCGTGGAGAAATTTTACATCCTACTAGGAGAACTCCGCTTTTTCCCTATTTTCTTTGTTTTTTTAGTACGCTTTTTCCCTATTTTCAAATTTTATCTATTATTTTATTTTAAGTATTTGATTAATATTCCTATAATAAATAAATATCGTACTATTTCATGATTTACAATTTCAACACCAAATCTCGTTATTCTATTATATAAATATTTAAAAAAAGAAATTGATGTTTTTCGATAATAAAATAGGTCAGTATGATATATATATATATATATATATAATTTCAAATGGAAAATAAATATAGGTTTTGTAAACGACGACGTATTGTTTATCGTATAGGGTTCTTTTTTTCTTAAATATTGGTCGCACTGGGTGTGAAATGCCACGTCAGCAGAAGTGGGTGATTCTCAGCCACAAGCTTGTTTGTGGCCTTGAAAAGATCTTCTTTCTTTCCTCTCTTTTTGATTTTATTCTTTTGCTGTTTGCTTTTTTTTTTAGTGCAAAAAATATTTTAACGTCGTTTTTCAATCCTAGTCAGCATTTCTTCTCCTTGGGATATATCCGCTTCCTCACCTAATAACCAGCGAATTGCGAAAATTACTGCAAAATATTTCCAAAAAATAGAGGCCAAGTATGGAAATCTCAAAATTACCCTTAATTTAGCCCAAAAACACTGGCGCCTATACTTGTAAGAATTTATAGTAGGTGTCCCTATTTGTCACCCGATATTGATATTGGAAAATAGTCAAATGATATTTGATAGTGAAAAATGTTAATTTATATTATTCTAACTATTTTAGTTTCATATTGGACAGTTTTACCCATATATTTACTTATTAGTTTTAAAATAAAAATATCCTAACTCCCATTATCTCTCCTATATTCTATGGGTCCTTGATTCTAGTTTTTTTTTCTAACCTAGAATTAGCCAATTATAAGGAGACATCACAGGACTCTATTAGAGAGAATCTATCTGGAGTTGAAAAAGGGAGAAGATGTGAAAAATTGATGGAATTGAGCACAGAACAATGGTGGGGCAATGAAAGAAATGAGTTGCAAGTGGTGTGGCGGCAGGTGGAGGGTAAAGGAGAGGGAGGTCTATATGTTAAGTTTCCATAATCTGTGTACCTTTTCGGTGTGAGGTAGAGTGCTTTATATTTTTGTATTAATTGGGAACCTTATTTTTTCACAATATCTGTATTTCTTTAATTGATCTTGTTCACTGTATTTGTTACTCTCTCCTTATTTTTATATTTTTGTATTAATTGTTCACATAAATACACCTCTCTCCACCGTATTTGTTGTTGTATTTGTTCTTCTCTTCACCGTATTTGTTGTTGTATTTGTTCTTCTCTTCACCGTATTTGTATTTGTTATTCTTGTATTTTTGTGTTCACCGTACTTGTTATACTTTTGTTTCTTTGTTCACCATATTTGTTGTTCGTATTTGTTGTATTTTTATTTATCTGTTCACCGTATTTGTTGTTTTTGTTCATCCATTTGTTCTAGCTTGAGTGTTTAGTATTTGTATTTCTAATTACATTTTGTTTATAAATGTTTATTAGATGTTTTTTTCCTTAGATCTGTTACTATAATTATCTCTAAAATTGGTTGGAAAACTATTTGAATTTTTTAAAAATATAGGTAGGATTCTAAAAATATTTGAATTATCCTATAAACATAGTTAGGTTTGGATTCTCCTATGAAAAGTAAAAATAACAAATTCATTTTAAAATTATTTTAGAAGAGGGTAATTTCGTCCTAAAACATTAGTACATATTTTCCTACTTTTAAGTTGGCCATTATTGAAAGGGTAAAGTTGTTTAACCATATTTTGAAATTGCCTATTTTAAATGACTATATTTATTGTTATCCCTAACTTGTTGGATGTTGGATTCAATTTCCCTCAGATTCCCTCACATATATATGTCTGATATATACTTGAGATATATTACTGATATACAACTAACATAGCACCGATATAACTATGATATAACTTCTTATATGATTATACGATTTACCATTTATTGATTTACCATTATATATATCTGATATATACTTGATATACCTCATTTACAACTGATGTACCATTGACATAGAACTGATATATCACTGATATAACTATGATCTCTACTGATATAACTTCTTATGTGATTATATGATTTACTATTGATATATACCTTTGTATACCATTGATATACAACTTATTTACTTCTGATATAACTGTCATATCTACAAATATAACTCTTATATATAATTTACCACTAACATATGTCTGATATATTACTTAATATACCTCTAATTTACCACTGTTATACAACTAATATACTACTGTTATACAATCAATATACCACTGTTATACAATTAATATACTACGAAAACTACTGATATAACTTCTTATATGATTATATGATTTACTATTTTATTGATTTATTACTGAACTTCTTATATGATTATATGATTTACCATTTTATTGATTTACTACTGACGTATCACTGAGATAGATATATATATATATATATATATATATATATATAAAAGATATATATCGGATAAATACTTGATATATTTTGATATATTATTGATATAAAATTGATTTACTTATAGTATAATTATGATATCTATTAATATAACTTTTGCTATGATTATAGGATTTACCAGTGATTTACATGTATCTCTGATTTACCACTAATATATCTCTGATATAATTTTAATGTCTAGAAAATTCTATTTTTTTTATGGACTCAGAGCACACACTAAGTTCAATCCACTTAGAGCACAAATCTCAAGCTCCACTGATTCTTCCACTCTCACCTTGCTCAATTCCACCAATTCTTCTTCCTTCAATGCCAATTTAAAACCCAATATGCCTCGTCATTTTTTCATCGACTCCAATTTCTCCAGCGACCTCTGCGTCCGATAATTCCCTTTCTGCTCCTTTTTTTCCTTCTTTTTAGTCCTCCCGTTTATAAAATACATTGATTTTATTCTCTCACTTTTTGTTGGTTCGTTCTCAGTATGACGACATAACTGAGATTGAATGGCTTTCCAATTTTATGGAAGAGTCCTTCTCCATCGACGACTTGGAGAAGTTAAGTTTGATACGGGCATGAATTCCCGGACTGGCGAAGCCTCCAAAACCCTTGAATTCCAACTTGGGATCACAAAAACTACTCCTTGAGCCATGCCGAGCATATGAAATTCTCGATTATCTGTGCTCTCCCTGAAAAATCCCCATAATTGCCTCCGTCTCCGGCGCCGTCTTCGCCCAAATCATGATTGGCTCCGCCTGCAATATGGTCGGACTGCGGCTTGCCTCTACCATCCTCTTCCTCGTCACTTCCCCGGTGGTTTATTTAACCTCAATAGCCTTGTCTCCGGCTTCATCCCCTGCTTTGTTCCTTGCCCGATTCTTCATCGGCTTCTCCATCGCCACAGTTGTCTCCACCCAATTCTAAAAAAAAAAAAGAGGTAATATTGGAATTTGAAAATAATAAATCTCACCTTTTGCCATATTTGTAAATTTAAAATGTAGGTGACATTTCTTTAAATATACAAAAGAGTTTTCACACCCGTTACAATTTTCCTTTTAGAAACATTGATGGAAAACATAGTTGGCTGGATATATATATTTAAATTAACTAATATTGATTATCAAACACTTAAAAAATAAATATTGATTACTAAACTATAACAAATCATTGTATTTTTTTAGTACAAAAATTGAATGGTGGAGATCAAACCATCAACTTATGATTGAATTGGCACAAATGATAAAGCCTATTACTAATAGACTATATAATTGATATAGATGTTTCAATAGTTATATTTACACTTAACTGGACTTGTTTTACCATATATGTGAGCACCATTTTTTCTTGATTAGAATTATGTTTATTTTTTTTTATGTAATTTAGATTCTAAAAATAATTTACCATAAATTCAAAAATAATTTTGGTTTTTCTCATCTATATGTCGCGAGATAGATCGCTCGCCCGGAGAAGGGAAACAAGGAGAAGGATGAGAAATAAAGTCCCTCATATTGCCAGCGGAATCTTCTACTAAATTGCATCATTGAGGGCATTTTTTCTACCTCCATTATTCTAAGAGAGTGCCGACTTAGAGTTATCGAAAGCGCTGTCACTGGGCTCCTCCAAACGTTGATTTTTGCCTCCAGTTGGCGAATGCGCTCCTTGAGCTACCTACCCTATATTTGGAAAAAAGGGGTTGGATCTTTCTTCATCTGTTCCCCTCATAGCCTTATATAACTTAGAAATCCGGGTCGTCAGGTTATGATTCTCCACCGTCAGGTCGAGGTTCCGGCCCTACTCTCCTTCCACCTTAAGTGATACAACCCAGACCACTCCACCGTGCCATCTCAGAGCGGCCCCTCGATGATTAGTCTTCGCTGGGCACGCTGGATCTCTCTATAACGCTCGCAGTGCATCTCAAAACACTATCACTCAATGCTTTTCTGAGCCAGTAGCAACGTGGTCATGAGGAGAAGATTCCTGGTCTTTGTCCATCTATTTCTTGTCCAAGGAAGGGTCAAAACAGCCGGAAGAATGATTAAAATATTCGGGAGATGTTATGGACAAAATCGATGGAAGACGTTATGTTGATGTAAGTCCTCCTGCTCCCCATTTAAATATAGGAGTAGAGGGGCATAATAGGTAAAAAGGTCATCCCAAAAATAAACGATCAACGAAAAATCAATTAGTGTGCCTCGAGTCTTGCAAAGGAAAGATTGGCAAATTGTTGCGTCCACACAAATGTGCTGACAACACATGCAAGTATACACGAAATTGCCGATTGTAGTATGAAACGAGGTCGAATCCACAGAGACTTTGGATAATATTTTAAACGATGTTTGCAAATATCAAATGTGTAGAAACGAAGAAATATGAGTGTTGTGTCATAAATAAAAAAATATAATAAACAAAGCAGTAAACAAATCTCAACAGCAGACACACCTCGAAAAGCTGATAACAGAAATAAGTTACAGCACAGAACAACGAAAATGAGGGGTAACAGATATGGAAAAGTGGGGGAGATTCAGTGTACTTTCACGGGTTATCAACCTACCCTCTAGCTTACTAATATCTATTAATGCCCTGCTCGACTCGGTTCCCCTTCGAGATACCCCAAACATGAGTAAGTACAACTTTCGTTGCTACATACCCAAGCAATAAACAAAAGCTCTAGGCAAGATTAGAGAACCCTATTCCTGAGTATCCCTAAAGCTATAAAAAAGCGCTAATCACAAATAAAGCAAATCAGCACCCATTAGCCCTCCCGAGTCAATACAGAAGCTAGTAAACACTACAAAGTGGTCAATAATGTCACGCAAAATTGAAGAAATACAAAACAACTTTATTTAAAAATAGATGCAGCAGCTAGAGGTTCAGTATCAAGTTAGTAGCATGTAAGTCTCCCCCAAGATGCGGTTTAGCTCAACATGGGGGAGGAAAACAAAATGGAAGAAATGAGAATACAACCCATTCCAAGGAAGCAACAAAAGGAAGCAGAGAAGAAGAAGCAGACAACTCGTCGAAGCAGGTAAGCCTCATCTTTCTGTTGTCAGCTATCACACCTAAAAATGGAGATACTCCCTCCTCTTGTCTTTTCAACTCTCCAATTTTGTCTCCATTGGGATCTGTGTCAGGCGGATAGGGCAACATACCCCTTTTATATTGGGTTCTGTTTTTAGGGCATCCAGCAGAAATTTGTACGGACACGGTAAATCCCGTGTCTGGGCTGTTACTGTGCAGTAATTCCATGCTCCAGCTCTACTTCGCTCCAGCTTTTGTCTGCCCTGACTTGAACATGCTTCATCCACTCTTCTCTAGGCTCAGCACTCATTTCATACTTTGTCTTCATTTTCTAAACTTGTGCAATTACACCAGAAATAAGAGAGTTTAGTGCACTTTTTAGCTAAAGCATTCAAGGTCTGGGACTTTCACTCAATATTCGATTTATAAGATTTCTCATGATGTTTAAGAGCTAAAACCGACACATTTTGACAATTCCTTGTATAAAACTACCTAAATAAACATTAGAATAACTCTCTTTTTAGAGAGTTATCACAAATAAACTTAAAGATGCCTCACGATGCAAAACACCTGCAATGATTGGTGTAGCCATGAATCCACAATAGGTGAAAGGATGCCTTTTGAAAATCAAATTCGATGCATGTCCATTCAAGAAGAAAGACACAAGCAAACACTACAACATGCGGTGCTTGGTGATATGATCATAATTGGACAAGAGCTCCAAGACACAACATACATCAACAAGGAGAATGATTAGGAGGAGAAACCCCTAAAAATAGGAAGATTCATTGGACCCATTAGCATATTTTAAAGATTCTCGAGGGTCATCAAGAGCTACCAAACGCTAAAAGGAAGAAGGGAGTGTTGGACTTTGTGCCCTTAGCTAGTTCGTTCAATTTATTTATTCAATAAAGAGTTATTTATTTGCATTACTCGTATTCCAATAAACTAAGATCCAAAAAGTTATCTAATGTAACTGGAACAATATATAACTGATATACAATATATATTTAATATACATTGTATATATTTGATATACAATATATAATTAACATACAGTATGTATTCGATATACAAGTGGGTAATGTTTCAGTAATAACCTAAATGGTCTATAGTACATGGATAAGGTTGGGTATCTTATCCTGGCAACACTATGGATACGACTCGCTTTGCAATAGTTACAAACGACTCTATCTAGGCGTTCATGTGGAGACATGAGAGTGAGGATATCATATACAATTAGTTTGTCTAAGATGAGACCGTGAAATAGTGAATCTTTAGGTATAACACCGTAAATTAATTAGATTAATATTTCATGGATGACAAGGTAACTCAATCTTAATCCTGAGTGAGTTATGGACTCCTTCCTATAAGGGATCGTTCTTTGATTTGTATGAGTAAGAGTGTCCTGGGTTGCCGATTCAATAATTTTTACCATTTTGGGGACAAGATCGAGTGGGGAGTTGGGAACATAACTACGCAAGTGAGTGTTTCCTTAAATGCTAACTCGGGACTTGAACAAGAGGCCCCACCCTATTACTGACCCAAGTGGGACTTCTATTTAATGGTCAGATCATAAACAAGTTGTTCACTAGAGGAGCGATAATATTTAATGTGTAAGATGTAACACAGGGGTAAAATGGTAATTTGATCCAGCTAAAGTTACGAACACTCGTGAAGGATTGAATTGCGGTTAATGATCAATTTCTGTGGACACAAAATATTCTATAGTGAGAAGAGTGCAACTGCAGGTCTTTTATGGAGTGATTCACAGTTAATGAATGTTGGTTATTTTGGTTAATGAATTTAATCAATTAACCTCATATCGTTGGAGCTTCTGATCTATAGGTCCATTAGGTCCCTTTGCTAGCTCACAACCGGTAAAACGAAGATCAAGTTTTTTTTAAAGAATTTGAAATGTAAAATAGGGAATGTATATACTGTATATTGATACATTATATAAATATTAATTTTGGATAAATATTTGAAATTAATACTATATATTATGAGAGAAATATTCGAAAAGATTCAAATAAAAATTAATAAGAATTGAATTCATATTAAAATTGTAGGTTAAAATTAATGTAGATAAGATGTACATTAAAACTATAGGCTATAAAAGGGAGGTGCATTTGAATATGATTCAAATAAATAATATTAATTAAATATATGATATTTAAGTAAAAGGTTAAATAATTAATTGTTAATTATTTATTTAATTAATATTTGGATTTAATTAATTAATTGTTAATCAATATAATTAGTTATCTTATTAATTAAGTAAAATAAAAAAATCAACTTCCATGCACAGTTGTAGGAGAGTAGTGACGTAGGATAACTCCCCACGTCATTCCTTGTTAAATGCAAAAGGCATTTTGCATCTATCTTCTTTGTCCCTTACACTCTAGATCAGAACAAAAGCTCTCCCTCTCACAATTCCCTATATTTTTTGTTTTTCAAAATTGGTTCCCTCCAACCGGATTCTCACCCATAAGGATAGCAAGGAAGACCTTGTATAGGTGTCGATTGGTTTTTACGTAAAGAAAAGTATTTATAGGTAAAAATATATTTATTTGTTTTTATGTTCTGTGCTTTTTAACTTCAAAGGTGAAATCAAACACGAGCGTTCCCACACTTTTGCTAAGGATTAAATTCCTTTAGGAAGGTCCAAGGAAATGTCCAGGCCTTGAGGATAAGCTCATCACACATGCATTGACTGCATAACGCACCCAACCACTAGCAAGCCTCTCAGCGCGTACGCTTCAGCGCCAATGTCAGCGCCTAACAATGTGCGAACTTAGCAGCCCCGCACGCACGACCTTGCACGTTAGGTCCTATACCTTGTGCCCACCAGCCTTGTAGCCCACACTACTCGTCCACTACCGCTCATGCCATCGCCACAACTCATGTCTCCTACCCTGAAGCTTGCGCTCGTGCGGGTGCCCCACGCCTGCACGTCCAGCCATGCCGCCTACCACCCACGTTGCCCGCGCGTGCCAACACATCTGCCTGCTTAGAGCCACGTTGTCCCACCCATTGCCGCTTTTATTTATTTTATTTTATTTACCTTAGATTTTAGGATTTATTTTATTTTGTAAAATGAGTAAAGGCCTTGGCCTTTGCCTATTAATAGGTGTTCCCCTTGTGGTTTGAAAATAGATTTTAATGAAGAAATAAACTTTGAGTTGAGAGGTTTCTTTTATTCTTGACATCGGGCAAACCTCTGCAAATAGTGTTATCCTTTGTGTGGTTGAACTTATGGTACATTATTACTAGAACATGCTTGTTTTGTTGGTCACCAAACATGTGGAGTGTTTCTACCTCGAGCATAGTGAGAATTATGTCTACTAGTGGCAATTTTGACTGCAAAGGTAATCCATCTAACCTTTCCATTTTCCGTTGAACCAACTATACGACTAGATTAAAGTGGCTAGAGGTTCGAGAAGTCCATACGCTTGGATTGACACGTATCATTTGGTATCAGAACCGAGGCTCTAGATCGGATATATGCCTTTACTTTCTGTCTTTGTCTTTACTTTTCTTGTTTTCAACACACAAAAAATGTCATCTGTTGTTCTTGTCTACCGCATGTCTATGTAACGCCCCCAAATTTTGGTTACTTACACAAGGAACATTACTAAACCTACTTGCTCCAAACTTTCTCCCAAGGCATAAAGGCCACTTAACGAACCTAGATAATTCAGCTTTTTATTTGCTCAACATAAACGTGTGAACACTTCACTTATGAAATAAACGAAACAGCTTGTCCTCCGTGGACAAGCGACACATAACTCTCATGTTTAAGTCAAAGCATAGCTAAATCGAGTAAACGACGATAGACAAACAACCTACTCGATAGAAGCATAACCCTGCAAGATAATAACAAATCAACTAAGTAAATAAATCCACCACGCTACTACTGTGCCACTTTGATAATAACACCAAAACCAAACAATTAATCCATTCTTCAACCTTCCCAAGTTAGAAAATCCAATAACATTAAACATACTCCCTGAGCTCCTCACGGAAACCAAAGACCTAATCTTTATAGGAGTTCAGACTTAAAACAAAAAGTCATATAACACATTTTAATAACTCCCTGAACTTTAAACAAGTCAATGCTCAAAATAGAGAACATAAACTAATACAACAAGAACTCCTAGCAACATATTTTAGACAAGTTAAAACTAAATGGAAGCTAGTTATTGTCCTTCTCCTCGAGTCTCCTCCGCACCATCACCATCATCATGAACCTGATCTTCACTTGAAAACAATAATTGTAGGGGGGTAAGTATTAAGAATACTCCATACATAGCCCTCTCTAACTACACACAAACAATATGCTCAACACACAACAGTTGTTACAAAATATTAAACTGGCATCCATGCATCAATAAATCATCACGCTCATTAACAAACACATGCAACCAAAGTAAACCTCGACCACAAGGTCTGCTAGTTTCTAGATCCTCCAAGCTCATTCTAACCCATCAAACTATGTTAGTCCTCCAAGTCTAACTCTTCGAATCGTATCGACCCTTGACATTTATACCAAAGGCCCCGACTCCTCTACAAAAGCTTGGTGTTTAACCTTTGACATTTATCCCCAAGGTCTTGAATTGTGCTCGTCTAGGCTACTTCTAACCCATCACGCTAAGTTAGTCCTCCAAGTCTAACTCTTCGAATCGTATTGACCCTTGACATTTATCCCCCAGGCCCCGACACTCCTCTTTAGAAGCTTGACGTTCGACCTTGACATTTATCCTCAAGGCTTCGAACAGTGGATCAGCCCTTGACATTTATCCTCAAGGCTTCGAACAGTGGATCAGCCCTTGACATTTATCCCCAAGGCCTCGACGACTACTTAACATATTGGTCCTTGACCGCCACCATGTCAAGACCCAATAATCATCACCAAATAGACTCATCATGTCGACCTCCGACCTTTTGTACTTGGAGCCTCGTCACTGACCTCTACCAGGATTGGCCTATCGACCCCCGACCTTTTGTACCTGAAGCCTTGACACTCAGTAGTAACGTAAAAGCCTCGATCACTTGCCCTAGAGGCCATTCCACTCGTGTATCTACCTTTCATTACACGATAAACCATACATTCGAATCATGGTCCTCTGCTAAGATTCTATCATATCATTTCCAAGTAACCCACAATCTTGACTCCGAACAACCAAACGACTAGTTTGCATTATCATCACAGATAAATCTCAGAATAACAAACCGCTAGTTTGTCCCATCACTTTAGACCCCCCAACCAATCCTTCAAAGGCATCGACAAGCCATTCACACTTCTAATCACGACATAAACAAACATAAACAAAATAACATAAAACTAACACGTGCATTTTAATCTCAAGACATGCTTTCAAACATCAAAGCTTAATCACTTCCAACCATACCAATCGACAACTTTAAGTCATCTCAAATAAACATGATACACAACGATAACAATTAGAGGTCCTCAAACCATGCCTAACAAATTCTAAATACATTAGATACATAAGTATAACAAAGTTCAACACGAAATCATCTCAATAACACCCATTAACGCACACACCCGCCCCTTAGTACTACTTACACGCAACCACGCCCCTAATTCTTGCGTCGATCCCACACCTAAGCATTAAAAACATAAAAACAGCAAGTTAATTATACGTTCCAGCCTTCAAAATCAATTATAAAGGAGTTTAAAGGGCTCGTTACTGCAAAATCGACTTCGTTTAGGTATGAGTAACTTAGATCTAGTTTGAAAATGTGTGGGTAGCGTAAAGCGTAAATCACGCTTCGAAAGGATGTGGGTAATCGCCGAACACCACAAAATGCTACTGTTTGCATTTTACAGTAGGGGAAACACTCCAAATCTGCCTCCGACGCTGTTGGGTGCTACAGTAAGAGCACGAGCCACCAAGTCTATGTGACTATGTGATAAAGGAACTGTCTCAATTATGCATGAGAACTCCCCTATTCGAGGTGAACTCCCACAACAATAATAAGAATAACCCCAATAACAAAATGATGAACCAACCCCAAGAAAGTTAAACAGATTTATGCTTGGTAAGATGATCAAAGATCAAGAAGAAAAAAGAACTTGTTCATATCTTCAATATTTCGAACTCTCCACAACCTAATTGATCAAACTAGATTGAAAGTTCTAAACATGCATTCTAAACACAAGAATACAAAGAAAGCTTAAAGCTTGAGAGAGACTAAACTCAATCTGAAATTTCAATCACCAAATATTGTGTTTGAGAAGCAAATATACATCCGTATTTATAGTAATTGAAAAGACACAATGAAAAAACAAAACCATTGGCCTAAATAGTCCAAATACAGCCACCACTCTTTCAAATCCATTCATGAACCCTTTTAAATGCAAATATGTGGATTTTAAAAATACAAAATAAATTAAATATGTGGATGAATATGAATTTTTAGATTCATGACGTTTCGTGGATGACAAGATGTCTTTTCAAGCTTGAAGGGATGTAACTCTTCATCAAGTGTGAACACCTTAGCTTGGAAGTGACCATTCAACCCTTATTGTAGTCTTTTAGCTCTAGCTCTTGTGATTGGACCTTGTGGCATAATGATTGGCTCATGATTGGGTTGACTTTGAGCATAAGCTTCATTTGGGCTGATTTGAGCTTGCTCCTCTTGTAGACTTTCCCCGTGCACTCTATAATACCCCCGAATTTCAACGATACTTCCGAGGTAACCTTAACAAATTCCCAGTTCAACCCCCCTTTTAGAAGGAATGTATAAGACAATAAGTAAAAGATAAACCACATAGAGACCCCTATTTCAATTCAACCTTATACGTAAAAAGTTTGCCCTCCGTGGGCTAATCGATTCAAAAAGGCAAGTAAATTCTTGTAACGTCCCAGGCCCAGGATTCAAAACCTCTATGCCCCGGCATTCCCCTGCGACTTGGCTGCGTCACCGTCAAAAGGAAGGTGCATCTTATTGATATAGGTAGTGACTATCAATTCTTTTAAGCATTTTCTTGACCATTGTTCCGTGATCTCAGGATCCCTCTCATTCGAATGTGGTATCGGTTCATTCATGTACCCTTCCTCTCTAGTCGGGCGTCACATGCCCACCAGCTTCTGCCTTGGTTCGTCCCCGGACCACATCTTACTGGGAGAGGTTACGCTCTGATACTTTAGAAGAGTGTAGACTGCCCCTACTGACCAACACGAGTCCTTCCAACATGCTTTGTCCTCACTCACATGCTTCCTAGTAAAACAAATAGAAGGTCACCCAACCCAAGATTGCTCCGAGCCATCGAAAAGGAAGGTGCACCTTGTTGGTATAGTTAGTGACTATCAATTCTTTTAATTTGAATGGCTTTAAGCTTGCTGGTCTGAAGTCGAAAAGTGATGGGTAACACCGATTTGAGTCCGAATAGGGACGGGTAACTCGAAACCGACTTCGGCGTCGACCCACATCAGAATGAGAGGGATCTTGAGATCCTGGAACAATGGTCAATAAAGGATTAAAAGAATTGATAGTCAATACCTATACCAACAAGGTGCACCTTCCTTTTCGGTGGCTCAATCGTAAGAACTCCAAAGTTTAGTGTGCTTGACTTGGAGTAATATTGGGTTGGGTGACCTCCTAGTTGCTTTACTAGAAAGTATGTGAAGGTTAAATGGGAAATCTAAACAAGTGACAATATAGGTTCAACTGAAAAGGAACAAAATTTTTTAATGCAAGCCCCCTTCTCATCACCACCGCGGCCAATGACTCGGTCTGCAGCTGAAAACAATAATTTCAGAGGGGCGAAAAATCAATATGCAACCACTTGTCCCCAAGCTTAAGTCTCACCGTATCTTGGCCACAAAGCTCATTGACCTCTAGCTTAACCAAACTCATCATAGTCCATCATGTTATGTTAGTCTTCGACTTTGACCCTTACTCTCAAAGCCTCGAACTGTTCATCGACCCTTGACCTTTTGTATCCAAGGCCTCGATGACTACTCAGCGTATTGGTTCTTGACCGCCACCACATGAAGACCCAACACTCATCATCAGCAGACTCATCATGCCGACCCTTGACCTTTTGTACCCAGAGCTTCGACACTCGTCTCTACCAAGACTGGCCTATCGACCCCGACCTTTTGTACTCGGAGCCTTGACACCCAATAGTGACATATCACCCTCGATCATTTGTCTTAGAGGCTATGTATTTTTTGTTTAACACATATCAAGTCAAAATAAGCCACACCTTATATTCTTAGTCTTATACTAAGATTCTATTCCATGACTTCTAAAGTATACACCCGAGTAACTCTCAGCTACAAAACCACTAGACTTGTTTGACTCCTCAGACCAAACACAAACAAGCAAACCAACTAGCCTTTGCTATCGCCTCAGACAAACATCAACAAACAATGAACTAGTACATTCTATCACCGCAGACACACCACAAATGATCTCTTCATGGCACCGACAAACCTTTTACACTTCCATTCGCATTACATTTTATCCACATACTTCTTATTCATACAAGGAGAAACACAAACTCACAAAGAAAACAACCAATCGATCCATTCACTTCAGGCAATTCCAATCAACCCAACCAAGGTAACTACCACCCATCCTTACTTCCACACGCAACATAATTTTTCTAGCAAGCGGTTCATGGTTCAAGGCAGAAGAAATAGCCCAACAACTTTATACTAAGCAATATTAAAACTAAATAATATAAATCTAACTTACGCAAATCATCCCAAGCATGCTTCAAACATAAAAAAAAAGAAAACTAATCACTTCCAACTATCTCACCAACACTAGACATATCGAACAATACAAACAAAAACAAAACACTTTCATAATTAAAATATAAGAAAAGTAGCAGCCTACGACCAGAAGTGTCCACTAGGAGATGCCCATTCACGCCTAACGATTTAAAGATACAAGAGATACATCAATAACAAAAATTCACCACATAACAATCTCAATAACACTCTATTATACACGCACCTGCCCCTCATTCTACTTACCCGCTGCTATGCTCCTAACCTTGCGTTGAATCAACACCTAGGCAAACAAAAGACAACGAGGCAACAGTCAAAACAAAAATTGAGCCACTGAAATTGGTTACAATGAGATTTCGAAAGGTCCGTTACTGTAAAATCAACTTCGTTTAGGTGCGGGTAACTTGGATGAAGCTCTAATGGGTGTGGGTCACGTAAATCGGGCTTTAAACGATTATGGGTAAGTGTCGAATGCCACAAAAGAATGTTGTAAGCGTTTCTGCAATAAGGAACTCACACCAACCGAAAATGAGGATGCTGTGCGACTTGGGAAAACCATACCTGAGATCGCTGACCTCTGCAGAATGCTGAATGCTGCTGCTAAGGGACCGTCCAGCTGGAACGACGCTGCCGAATGCTGCAAAATGCCGCAAGGACACCACCCGCCGCCACCACAAGCCGAAACGCGACCGGCTACTGCTGCCACCGGAGATGGGGACGCGCTGTAGTGGAAGAGAAACACCGGTCGTGGGGTGGAGGCGTGGTGCGTTTGGTTGACGGGGAGAAGAAGAACACGATGTTGGGGGGGGGGAGGGAGAGAGCTGGTGGCTCACGTGTAAGTGAGGAGAAAGGGTCCCTAGGGCTTGTTTTATTATTTCTCTAGGTTTTGAACTAAAAGCGCACTCACTCAATTTTTTTTTAAAGAAGGCCCCTGGGTTAAAAATTATAATTTTCTAGCTTCCCGACAATACTAAGCTTAAGCGTCCCCAATTAACAAAAATAAACAAACAAGTCCAATGGCCCAAAACAAAACGAAAAATAAATATTTCATTAATAGAAACATAAAGCTCACAACAGCACGAAACAATTTAATTAATAAAAAAATATATATTTCGACTAAAACCTCGAGACTTGAGGGTAATCTAACCTGAGTAACGTGGAGCATTACAGACTTCCACCCTTCAAAAGCTTTCGTCCTCGAAAGTTCGCTGGGCATACAACTTAGGATATTTCGCTTTGATCTCACATTCCCTTTCCCAGGTAGCCTCATCCACTTGGTGATTTCTCCACAGGACCTTCACCAAGTCAATAGTCCGATTTCTCCACGTCCTAGTCTCTTTTGATAAGATCTCAACAGGTACCTCTTCATAGCACAAGGTTCTATCCAACTATAATGATTCGGAATCCAGGACGTGAGAATGGTCATGTACATACTTCCTCAGCATGGACACATGGAACACGTTATGAACCGCACCCAATGAAGGAGGCAAATCCAACCTGTAAGCGACTGGGCCAATGCGCTCTAAGATCTCAAAAGGGCCATTGTACCTCAGACTGAGCTTCCCCTTCTTACCAAAGCGTAGGACTCCTTTCACTGGTGCCACACGAAGAAAAACGTGGTCGCTGACACTAAACTCCAACTCATTTCGTCTATTATCTGCATAAGTCTTATGTCTACTTTGAGCCGACTACATTCTCGCTCTAATCCTTTGAATGGCACCATTAGTCTCCTACACCAGCTCCAGTCCCAACAGGGCACTCTTGCCGACCTCATCCTAATGAACATAAGACCTGCAATTTTTCCCATACAATGCTTCGTATGGTGCCATACCAATTGTTGCCTGATAACTGTTGTTATAAGAAAACTCTATTAAGCTCAGTCTGACCATCGGTCTAGGGATGGAATGCCGTACTAAAGTTAAGTTGAGTTCCAAGTGCTTTATGCAAACTTCACCAAAAAGTTGATGCAAAGCGAGGGTCTCGATCAGACACTATGGACACAGGTATGCCATGAAGTCTTACTATCTCCTGCAAATAAAGCTCTACCCACCTTTCTACCGAGTAGGTGACCTTGCTTGATATGAAATGAGCAGATTTCGTCAGATGATCCAAAATCACCCAAATCACTGTGTATCCCTTGACCGTGCTCGGTAAACCCGTAATGAAGTCCATGGCCATGTCGTCCCACTTCCAGACAGGTATACTTAAAGGTTGTAACAATCCAACCGGTCTCTGTCTTGAGGCCTTCACCTATTGACACGTCAAGCACTTACTAACAAACTGGACAATTTTCCGCTTCATGGTGTGCCATCAATAATGTTTCTTAAGATCTATGTACATTTTGGTACTCCCAGGATGCACTGAGAACGAGGTATTATGAGCCTCAGTTAGTAAGTCCTTCCTTAAGGTAAAGTCTTTTAGTACGCACAGTCTCCCCCGATAGAGCAATGCTGTATCATCTGAAATGGTGTAGTCTCCTTGACCCACCATATCGAAACCTTTGATTAAGTTTGGATCTCCCTTTTGGGCAGCGATGATCCGTTGTCTCAGAGTGGTTCAACCGAGAGTCGAGCTAACACTGTTGAAACATCTTCCACTGCTAACTCCACCTCACAATGGTCTAATTCATCTAATATTGGAGCATGACATACTATCAATGACGCTACACTCGCCGCTCTTCTACTAAGTGCATCGGCCACCACGTTTGCCTTACCAAGATGGTAATTGATCTCACAATCATAGTCGTTTACAAGCTCTAGCCATCTTCTCTGCCTTAAATTAAGTTCCTTTTGAGTGAAAAAGTATTTTAAACTTTGGTGGTCCGTGAAGATTTGAATTCTTTCTCCATATAGGTAATGCCTTCATATCTTCAAGGCAAACACCACTATGACAAGCTCCAAATCATGGGTGGGGTAATTAAGTTCGTGCACCTTTAGCTGTCGCGAGGCTTAGGCAATAACTTTCCCATGCTGCATTAAAACGCATCCCAAACCTCTACGTGAAGCGTCATTGTACACCACCAAACTTCCTGCCCCATCAGGTACCGTTAGCACAGGGGCCGTGACCAGTCGCTCCTTCAATTAACGAAAACTTTTCTCGCACCCGTCGCTCCACGCGAAAGTGGCGTTCTTACGGGTCAACTGAGTCAACGGTGCTGCTATACAAGAAAAATCTTAGACAAACCTTCTTTAATAGCCCGCTAGTCCAAGGAAACTACGAATCTCTGTCACGGAAAACAAATATTTCATTTATAGAAACATAAAGCTCACAACAACACCACAGTAGTCCAAAATAAAATAAGGTGGAAACAATTTAATTAATAAAACAAAATATATTTCGACTAAAACGTCGAGACTTGAGGTTAATCTAGCCTGAGTAACGCGGGGCGTTACACACTCCGTGATCACTCATTTCTATATCACTATGAGTCGTGGGTCACTTCTAACGGTCTAGAAGTCGCCAAACGTGCTGGAAAACACTGCAGCACCCCCAATCGCCACAAATACGAGCCGTGCGTTGCTTGAACATGCCATGAACTGTTGTTGCTGCTGGAGAAAGCGTGGTGCCGTCGTAGGGTGAAGTTG
>NW_019104667.1:400783-418754 GCF_001995035.1 Momordica charantia
TTTTTCTTTTCTCTTTGTTTTGAAATAAGAATCCCAATTACCCAATTTTAGAAAAGGGATTAGTACATTGATGATCTATTTAGAAATCATAATTACATAAAAGGATTGAAATGTATAGAATTTACACTTTTGTCATGAAACAACCCTAATTAAGATGGTACCCATCACATAAATTACTAGTATATTCTTTTGAGGATGCACCTAAATATTAAATAATTTTAAAATCTAGAATTGGTAAATTGGGAGGTTACAATTTAAATCCCTTAAAATTTTCTGTTTATCCTGATCGAAAGGAGATTTCCATCTGTTCTTCCTCTGTTTTCCATTCGTTCTTCTTCTCTGGTCATTTTTGCATTCCTTCGTCTTCGGCCGACGTCTGCCTGCCTTCCTCTCCGGCCACCTTCGTTTTTCTCCATCGCTAGAGTAGTTCGTCTCCGTTTATCTCGATCGGAAGGTTTGCATTCCAATATATCCTAATAGTTTTCTCTTTCAGATTCGAACAATGTTGAAAACCCTGTTTTTTTTGTACTATTAAATCCTTTCAATGTTCCTTCCACGCCCAAGTAGTCTCCAATGGTTTTTTTTATTTCTGATTTCGTGTGACCTAATATGTACTTTATATCCGGATATAATTTATAACTCAAAAAGGTTTGTCGGATATAATTATAATGCTCAAGTAGTTGTGTGAACTTTCAAATATTGTAGGAAAACCAGTATTGCATTGGGGTGATTATACCACGGTTGAACTTCCAAATATTGTTAGGGTTTTTATCGAAAGAACTCTCTACATGTGAAAATCAATAAAAGTAGTATTGGTAAACAATTGATTTTAGAGGATTATAGCAGGAAAATTATTTTACCAGTTGCTTATAACTCAAAATTTATTATGCCAGTTGGAATTTACTTTATATGGAATGTACTATATATCCAGATATATCTATATATTCTTATGGAAACGGTGAATATGTAAATTATATCATACTTAAAAGGTATATATACATAATGTTAATTATCGCGAATAATAGTAGATTTTAAAAGTAGAAGTAGAATATAGGTTATAACCTATATATAACATAAACATAAAAATGAAATAACGAAACAACATGAACATAATTGAATGCTTAATAAGAAATATATATATATATATATATATATATAAATAGATAAACTGTAATTTTAAAAAAAATAACATTCATTCATACCCATGTTTCCTTCGATGTATAGATAAACTGTGTTTTCTTCTCCTTTTGATATTGACGTATCAATACGTGCTTCTCATTAATTATCTTTTGTTAAAGGATAAATAACACAAAAAATATATATATAAATTAGCCACTTGAAAACTTGTGGGAGCCATAGATGACCTCAAAAATGGTAGAAAGAAGACCTTGCCAAATTTATACCTTGCAAAACGGTAGAAAGAAAACCTTGCCAAAACAACTTAATCACCAACTAAACCTCATAACAATAATTTCACTCAAACAAAACTAGCATCCCACTAAAATAACAAAGGGGAACAACCACTCAAAAATGTTAGGAAACAAGGGGAGGTTAGTGAAGAGATGAACCTGTTATAGAATAAGGGGAATCTGTTTGGGAAATTACAAAAGGAGAGAGAAGGATTTGAATATTTTTGTAATTAATAATATTGGTAAATAATCTTTTTGAATGAGTGAATTAAGGGATTAGTGTTGAAAATTTATATAGGCCCACAATAATTAAGGGATTATGATAACAATTTCTGAAATTAATTCTTTTATATTTAAAAAAAATTATAATAAATGTAAATGCAATAAATAAGGGTAAAATCGGTATTAAAATAAAATCCTACATGCAGAATTCTAAAAGTGTAAAATTGGAAAACTTTAGACATTTGTGTAAATAAGTTTCCAAAACAGCCCTCCGAAGATATTATTCCTAAACTTAACAGTCTCCAATTAATGATTTAAAAAAAAGGCTCCAATTAATAGAAATAAAAAAAATAAGTCCAACGGCTCATAACAAAAGCCGAAAAATTAATTAAAATAAAACTCACAACGACACTACGACAACCCAAAATAACATAATTAACTTAAACTTTAGAAGGCAATAATAAAATCCAAAGGTAACAATTAAATTTTCAAAACCTTGGATTTAAGATTTACTTAAAAAATCTGTTCCAAAATTCGAAAACTTAATTTATTTTAAACCAACGAATTCGAACTTAAATTCTAATTTACCCAAAATTAGAATGCTGAAATTGGAAGATCCAAAAGTTGAACTTAACAAATTAAGGGAAAATCCAAAGCACGAATTAAGTCTTAAAATAAAAATATTCTAAAAACCCGGGGTGTTACAGTGGGACGAACAAGGGCGAAAGCTGGTGGGTATGTGACGCCTAAATAGAGAGGAGGGGTACATGAATGAATCGATACTACATCTAAATGAGAGAGATCCAGAGATCATAAGGCTTAAAAGAATTGATAGTCACTACCTATACTAACAAGGTGCACCTTCCTTTTTGGTAACTCAATCGTCAGAACTCCAAAGTTACGCGTGCTTGACTTGCAGCAATCTTCGGCTGAGTAACTTCCTAGTTGCTTAAGTAGATCATAACTAAATGGTTATGCAGCCGGGTCGCAGGGGATGCAGGGGAATGCTGGGGCGATTAGAGCCAAATCCGGATTCCGAATCCTTGGGCTGGGGCGTTACAATCTATTTCTCTATCATTCTTGCATGATTGTTTTGAGATTCAAAAATTACTTTAAAGTTTTCAAATATTTGTTCTGTTTATTTAACATTCAAAAAGCTTCCAACAAGAAAAATTTCACTTTAAACCAAGTTCTATAACCAAAGTTATCAATTTTTCTTCGAACCCCATATTTTAAGAGAAATTTGCAGAGAGCAAAACTGAGAGCCAAATTTCGAAATTCCCTATCTTTTTGCCCATAACTCCAAATTGAGTAAAATTAGTGTATTAAAAGGACAATCAAGTTAGATTTTCAGAGAGAACAAATCGATAAATTTTATCAAGTGGTCTGAAAGTTATTTTTGTTTTAGTGAGCATTGTTTTTCTGGAAAATCTCGCAGCATCCAAGAATTCCCAGTGTCAACTTCAAATAATCATATCTTACTGACTTGCTACTTGATTTTAGTCAAATAAAATACCAAAATGAAGTCTTTGAAAGAGCTTTCTAAGCGTACCAAGATTGTCACCATTCGAGCTTTGGAGCAGAAGTTATCGCTATTGGAAAAAGAAATGTCCAACTAAAAAACTTTCCTTATTTTGATTTGGACATATTTGGGAAAATCTTTTAGCCTATGAAATCCATCCTAAATCAAATAACTTTTGGCAATTATCTTTAGAGATAATGTCTTCGGAGGGCTGTTTTAGAAACTTATGTACACAAATATCTAAAATTTTCTAATTTTACACTTTTAGATTTGTGCAGGTAGGATTTTATTTTAATTCCAATATTACCATTATTTATTGCATTTACATTTATTATAGTTATTTGTTTTTTTGAAATATAAAAGATTTAATTCCATAAATTATTACCATAATCCTTTAATTATTATGGGCCCCATACTAAATTTCAACACAAATCCGTTAATTCACTCATTCAAAACCTTAATTTACTCTTTTAAAAAGATTGATTTTCCCTTAATTCATTCACATACTTGTGCTCAATCTTCAAGGACAATTCAAAATCACATAAACATCTTTTGAAGTCTCAATAAAAATGTATCCGCATATTCAAAAAATATATTCAAAATTACAGTATATATCAACTTATATATCTGCATATATACATTCAAAATCACTATAGTATATATTCGTATATCCGCATATATACAAGTTGAGTTATAAGATATATTCAATTATATATCCGTATATATACATTCAAAACCACTATAGTATATATCCACATATCCGCATATATACAAGTTGAGTTATGAGATATATCCTAATCAAATCACTATACTATATATCCTCACATATACAATATTTCATATGAAATAAGAAATTGAAAACATCAGTTGGAATGCAAACCTTTCAATCTGGAAATGAACTATGGCGACTGAGAAAATGGAGGCGACCAAAGATGAAGGCAGGCAGACGTTGGCCAAAGATGAAGGCTTCTAGAAACGACCGCAGAATAAGAACCGATGAAAATCTCCTTTCGAAGGTGGCCGGAGATGAAATGCTCTTACGACAAAGAAAAGCGGAGCCAGCCGGAGAGGAAGGCAAACAACGATGGATGGTCGGAGAAGAGGAACAAAGGGTTGGAGGAAGAAAAGAAAAACGAGGAAGAAGAAAGGGGTGAGTTTCGAAAATGGATGGTTTTTTGGGGTTTTGAGATTTTTCAATTTTGGAAGGTATCATTAGAACATTTTAAGGATTTGACCTCTCAATTTATCAATTTTATATTTTAATAATTATTTAATATTTAGATGGATCCTATGGATATCTTAGTAATTTGTGTTGTGGTTACTTTTCCATCCTTTTACGTAATTATGATTTCTAGGTAGACCATTTATGTACTAATCCCTTATCTTTATTTTTGGTTCACTAATATTTTTAAATTATTTGTGAAGGGATCGAATTCCGCAACGGAAATGCCTGAACACATGTGCTTTAATCTTGTTTTCAAGTTACAACAAAGAAAAGACATAATGCATGATTAAAAGGAAGCAATGCAACATACCTTTGAAGACATATCTTCAATGTAGACATCAACGCTATCAAAAAGCCTTCATCGCTATCTTTTGGATGTTAAGAACTCGGTTTGTGGGAACCATCTTAAAACTGAGAGGGAGATTGAGCGATTGAGAGAGTGGTTTTTCGCTAAAGTTACAAAAAGTCATTCGACCGTCGATCGGAGAATCCAAAGAAAAAGGAGAGAACCTCATTTTTAAGGGAGAAAGAGTGGGGGAAAGTCACAACTTCATCATTCACCACCTTCCAACTTCCCATTTAATGGGGGAAGTGAGAGATTTTTCTTTTTCTTTTTTTAATTTTTAATTTTATTTAATTTCAGTTAAATTAATAATTATTTTAATCTAATTTAATTAATTACAAAAAAGAATTATTAATTTAATTTAGTTATATCTAATTTAATTTAACCAAATTAACATATCCCATTAATTTAATTAAATCATATTTAATTAAACCAAACTTAAATTACTCAACCATATTAGAATCAAATTCTAATATCCATCTCTAACATAATTTTGAATCCAATTCAAAATTAACTTTATATCATAATGTATCAACATAGATTATATTATTGCATCTCATATAATTAACTTTCATTTCCTTTAACAAATTTGAACAATTCAAAAATTTTTTTTCAAGACTAAATGTTCTTAACTATCCTTTACGAGCTAGCAAGGGGACCTAATGAACCTACAAATGAGAAGCTCCAACGATATGAGATTAATTGATTAAACTCATTAACCATATTAATCAACATTTGTTAACTGTCAGCCACTCCACTAAAGACCCATAGCTGCACTCTTCTCACTGTAAAATATTTTGCATCCATGGATTTTGACCATTATAAATAAGTCAATCCTTCACGAGTGTTCGTAACCACAATCTGGTCAAATTACCGTTTTACCCCTGTGTTACATCTTGTAACATAAGTATTGCTGATCCTTCAATGAACAACCCAATTATAGTCCGACCAATAACTGGAAGTCGCTCTCAGGCCAGTGAGAGGTTGTGACCTCTTGTTCAAGTCCTAGAGTCAGCACTTAAGAGAACACTCATCTACTTAACCTAAAGTCGCGAAGAAGTGAATTTCATCTTGTGTAGTTGTGTTCCCATGTCCCCACTCGGTCTCGTCACCAAAATGGTAGGAATATTGAGTCGGCGACTTGGGGCACTCTCACATATACAAATCAAAGGACAAGCCCTAACAGGTAGGACTCCCTAACTCACTCAGTTTTGAGATCGTGTTACCTGGTCATCCTATTGAAATATTAATATATTAGCTAACAGTGTTACAACTAAAGATTAATTATTTCGCAGTCTGGACTTATACAAACTCATTGAATAGGATACATCTACTCGCATGTCTCTACACAAACGACCTGGATTAAGTCATTTGTAACTATTACAAAGTGGGCCGTATTCATAGTGTTACTAGGATAAGGTACCCAACCTTACCCATATATTATAGACCCTTTAGGTTATTACTGGAACATTATCCACCTGTATATCAAATATATACTGTATATATATACACTGTATATCAAATATATACGCTGTATATTAAATATATGTGGTATATCTGTTATATATTGTTCCAGTTACATGACATAACCTCAGATGTTAGTTTATTGGATTTGGGTTAATGCAATTCTAAATGAAACATCAATAACAACTTTATTGAATAAATATTTGTTTCATGTTTACAAACCACGAGTTTAGGACATAAAACCCATCAATTTGTGAATCAATTTACCAAGTGGGAGAACCCTAAAGAAGGAGGACAACCTCATGGGATGTTAATCCTGTAGCGGAACGAATGATCTTTGTTCTTGAATTTTTAGGAACAAAAACCCACAAAACAAAGAGAAAAATATAGGGGAACGTTTTTCCTTACCTTTGAAGAACCATTCTAAAGGAATCACCAACAAACACCACCACCGATCTTCCCGCTATCCTCTGGGAACGATGATCTCGCTTGTGGGAGCTTTGTT
The DNA here is from genome assembly GCF_001995035.1 of Momordica charantia. The sequence goes on from NW_019104667.1 coordinate 407,474, forward strand.
TTTGGAAAACAAAAGGGAATTGAAAGAGTTCGAGGTAGAGAGAAATTTTTTGGAAAAAAACTGGTTCTATTTCTTGTTTTGCAGAATTCTTCAACCCAGCAAGAATGACGTGAGGAGTTACCCCATACCAAAACCAATAATAATAATTAATAATAATTAATACATATATATATATATATAATTAATTAATCTTATTAATTAATTAATAATTAATCTAATTAATAATTAATTAATTAATATATATATATTAATTAATTAAATAAATAATTAACACTTAATTATTTATTATCATAATAGAATCATATTCTAAATCATTTCTCTCGTATAACCTATAGTTTTAATGTACATCTTATGCGCATTATTTTTAATATATAGTTTTAATAAGAATCATATTCATAGTAATTTTATTTGAATCTCATTCAAATAATTTATCTCATAATATACAGTTTTAATTAGAATTAACTATAAATATTATAATGTATCAACATACATATAAAATCCCTTGAGCAATTTGTACATTTCAATTTGTTCCAAAAACTTGATCATCGTTTTATCCATTATGAGCTAACAAAGGGACCTAATGGACGTGTAGATTAGAAGCTCCAACGATACAAGATTAATTGGTCAAACTCATTAACCGAGTTAATCTACATTCGTTAACTACGGGTTATTCTACTAAAGACCCGCAACTGCACTTTTCTCACTACAGAATGTTTTCGTGTGTATGGATAAACGACCATTAATGGCAAGTCAATCCTTCAGGAGTGCTCGTAACTCATGCTGGATCAAATTACCGTTTTACCCCTCAGTTACATCTTACTCCTTAAATACCACTACTCCTCTAATGAACAAGCTGACTATTGTCCAACCAATAACCGAAAGTTCCTCTCGAGCCAGTGGGAGGGTGGGGCCCCTAGTTCGAGTCTTGGAATCAGCATTGAAGAGAACACTCATCTACTCCCCGAAAGTCGGGGAGGAGTGAATTCTATCCCGTGAAGTTATGTTCCCAGCTCCCACTCTGTCTCGTCCTCAAAATGGTAGGAATATTGAGTCGGCGACTCGAGCCACTCTAATCCATACAGATCAAAGGACGAGCTGTCGCGGGCAGGAGTCCATTACTTACTTAGGATTGAGAATGAGTTGCCTGGTCATCGTATGAAATAGCAATCTTTTAGTCAACAACGTTACATCTAAAGATCGACTATTTCGTGGTCCGGTCTTATACAAACTCATTGTATAGGATACCCCCACTAGCATGTCTCCACACGAATGACCTGGATCAGGTCGTCTGTAACATTTACAAAGTGGGTCGTACCCATAGTGTTGCCAGGATAAGGTACCCAACCTTATCCATATACTATAGATCCTTTAGGTTTTTCCCAGGATATTATCCACTTGTATATCGAGAGTATATCAAATATATACCCAGTATATATACTATCCCGGTTACATGATAATAACCTTGGATATTTAGTTTATTGGATTTAGACAATGCAATGCAATGAATTCAACAACAAATTGATTGAATAAAACTTTATTGAATATAAATTTGTTTTTATATAAATACAAACTACGAGTTTAGGGCAACACACCCAACAAACTCCCACTTGAACTAAACTAGAGTGGGGTGTACATAATCATAATGCAAAGGAAAAATACAATAAACTAGGGCATACACTATACCCGTTACACTTTCTCCCATTTGCCCTAGACTAGTCGTACAATGCTCGTAAATGTAGACTTTCTAGATGGTCCTCAAACACTTTAGACTGAGTGCCTTCCTAAAAGGATCAACAATGTTGTGCTCCGAAGCAATCTTTGTGACAATCAAATCCCTTTATTGCACTATCTCTCGTATTAGGTGGTACTTCCTTTCTATGTGCTTGCCTCTGTTGTGGCTTCAAGGTTCTTTAAAATTTGACACAGCACCACTGTTATCACAGTAAAGTTTGATGGGCAAGTTCATATTTGGAACGACTTCCAAATCGGTCAAGAACTTCCTTAGTCAAACAGCTTATTTTTCTGTTAACAAACTACAACGTACTCAGCCTCCATCGTGGAGTCTGCGATACATCCTTGTTTGATGCTTCGCCAAACTATCGCTCCTTTGTTAAGAGTGAATATTGACTCCGACGTGGATTTCCTTAAATCCTTGTCTGTTTGGAAGTCTGATTCAGTATATCCCATAAGGATCAAATGCTTAGAGCCATACACGAGCTTGTAGTCCCTCGTTCTCCTAAGATACTTGAGGATTCCCTTAACAGTTGTCCAGTGATCATATCCTGGGTTGGATTGATACCTACTGACTATCCCCACTGCATAGCAAATGTTAGGCTTAGTGCACAGCATAACATACATCAAGTTGCCCACTGTGGAAGCATAGGGTATGCGTCTCATATCCTCAACTTCTGGAGGCGTCTTAGGACATTGTTCCTTAAACAGATGAATTCAATGCCTGAAAGGCAATAATCCCTTTTTTGAATTTTGCATCGAATATAGAACAAGCATCTTGTCGATATAAGTTGCCTGAGACAGGACTAGCGTTTTGTTATTGCGATCCTTTAGAATTTGAATGCCAAGAACACACCGAGCTTCTCCCAAATCCTTCATTTGAAACTTAGTATCTAGCCACTTCCTTATCTCAGTGAGGTATCCTACATCATTCCCAATGAGTAGGATATCATCCACATACAACACTAAGAAGGCTACGGTGTTGTTGACGATCTTCTTGTATACATAAGATTCATAAACATTTGGTCAAAACCATAAAATTTGATCACAGTATCAAACCTTATGTTCCAAGATCAAGATGCTTGTTTTAATCTGTATATGGACCGTTTAAGCTTGCAAACCTTTTGCTCTTGACCTTGAGCTATGAACCTCGGGTTGAGACATATAAATACTTTCTTCAAGATTGCCATTCAGAGAGGCAGTCTTGAGGTCCATTTGCCAAATCTCGTAGTCATAATATATGGCAATGGACAAAAGTATTCTTATGAACTTGAGCACAAATATAGGGAAGAAGGTTTCTTCATAGTCCACCCTTTCCCTTTGTGTGTAGGCTTTCGCCAAAAGTCTCGCCTTATAGGTCTGTACCTTTTCCTCGGCGTCTCGTTTTCTCTTGTAGATCCATTTGCACCCTATGGGTCTTACCCCGTTAGGTTGGCTACAAGTTCCCAAACGGAATTGAAGTACATAGACTCCATTTCCAGGTCCATGACTTTGACCCATTTATCATTGTCTACATCTTGCATTATCTGTTTATAGGTCAATGGATCCTCGACACCGTCATCAGGTATGGCAACTTAAGTTTCTGTTAAACCCACGTAGTGGTCAGGTTGTGACACAATCCTCTCACTACGTCGAGGCACGCTCAATTATTGAGGTGGATGTGACTTACGTGATGTACTAACTTCATCAACAGCTTTAGTTGAAGTGTCAGCTTGATAAAAAATTCTTGTTAACGTATTTGTAGCCTCTTTGGAAATCTCGTTTATCACTGCCTTACTTTGTGATTTATGATCTCAAACGTGGTCTTCTTCTAAGAAAGTGGCGTTTGTCAAAATACAAACACTCTGTTTTCTTAAGGATCGAAAAAGAGACCACCTCTCGTCTCTTTAGGGTAACTTACGAATAGACATACTTTTGAACGAGGTTCCAATTTCTATATGTAACACCTCGCAGCCCAGGATTCGGACCAGGATTTGAAATCCGAATTTGGCACCTCTCTTCCCCAGCATCCCCCTGCATCCCCTACAACCCGACCACGTCACCGTCTAGTTCTGAGCTACTTAGAAGAGCGTAGACTATCCCTACAAACCAACACGAGTCCTTTCAGCATGTTTTGTCCTCATTTACATGCTTTCTAGTAAAGCAACTAGGAGGTCACCTAGTCGAGATTGCTCCAGGTCAAGCACGCTTAACTTTGGAGTTCTGACGATTGAGTTACTGACAAGGAAGATGCATATTGTTAGTATRGGTAGTAACTATCATTTCTTTCAAGGTTTCTTACCATACTTTCTCTAGTTTAAGGATCCCTCTCATTCGGATGTGGTATCGGTTCATTCTAGTTGGACGTTACATGCCCACCAGCTTTCGCTTTGGTTCGTCCCCGAACCACATCTTACTAAGAGAGGTTCCACTCTGATACCATTTTGTAATGCCCCGAGCCTAGGATTCGGACCGGGATTCGGAATCCAGCTTTTGGCATCTTTCTGCCCCAACATCCCCCTGCATCCTCTATGATTCGACCGCACCACCGTCTAATTCTGAGCTACTTAGAAGAGCGTAGACTATCCCTACAAGCCAAGACGAGTCATTTCGCTTAACTTTGGAGTTCTTACAATTGAGTTACTGAAAAGGAAGCTGCACGTTGTTAGTATAGGTAATAACTATCATTTCTTTTAAGCTTTCTTAACCATACTTTCTCTGGTCTCAGGATCCCTCTCATTCGGATGTGATAGCGGTTCATTCTAGTTGGTCGTTACATGGGCTCGGGCCGTTACACTTTGGGTTAGTCACGAGCACGTGTGCCGGACATCCCCAAATATGGAAGTTACATAAACTAGCTTTACGACCATTCCATAGTTCAAAGGGTGTTTCAAAAACACTCTTCGATGGAACTACGTTCAAAATAAAAACCGTAGTCACCACTACGTAACCCTAAAACGAGTTGGGCAACTAAGCATAGCTCATTATTGAGTGAACCATGTCTAACAGGGTTCGGTTTCTCCTTTCCAATACACCGTTCTGTTGTGGTGTACCAGGGGCTGAGAGTTGGGACATGATTCCATCTTCTATCATATAGTCTTGGAATCTCAAATCCATGTATTATCCACCCCGATCAGATCGAAGTGTTTTAATGGTTTTACCAATTGATTTTCAACTTCAGTCTTTGTACTCCTTGAATTTCTCAAGAGCTTCGGACTTGTGTTGGATCAAGTATAGATAACCATACCTTGAATAATCACATATAAAAGAGATGAAGTATTCATACCCTCTTTGAGCTTTAACATTCATCGGACCACAAAGGTCTGAATGTATAAGTTCTAAGGGCTCTTTGGCTCTATAACCTTTTCTAGTAAAAGATCTTTTAGTCATCTTGCCTCCCCTTCTTGTCCCTTATTTTTCATAAGCGACTGGTAGGTCTGCAGCTCATTTAAGAGCGTGGTAAGAGTGTACTCTAGCTTATTTATAATGACATTGCTACGAAATGGTAGGGAACTATTCGGAAGAGATTCCATAATGAAGCTGATCTGACTCTGCTCGTGTATGACGACCCCATTCCACTCTGCCACGTTGAAGTGGACCATCAGGTTGAGAACATGTTCTCGCACTGAGGAGCCCTTCTTCATACGGGAGTTATAAATGAACTTAAGGGCTTCATGTCGAGCCTGTGAGGATGGTTGTCCAAACATGCTCTGCAGCGAGTCCATGATCTCCTTAGTGGTAACTGTGTCTTCGTGCTTCTTAGCAAACACATCAGATATGCTCGCCAAGATTTAGACCTCGACCTTGTCATTGGCTTTGATCCATCTGTCATAGACGTTGCGCATTGCCCCATTGGTATTAGGCGCAGGAGCTTGAGAACAATCCTCTTTCAAGACGAACCTAAGATCATCTATCACTAGTATAGTGTTTAGGTTCGATTTCCATTGTTTGTAGTTTTCGCCATTAAGTTTTTCAGTGGCTAACAACGCAATAATAGAAGTAGACATGCTGAAAATTAAAACAAACCTATATTAGTTTCTTGCATTATTCTTTAACCCAAACAAATTTTAGCAAAATTAATTAAGCACACTAACAAAATTGTTTTACAATGATGCTTCAGTGATTTAGAGCAACAGCTACCGTAGGGCAGGCAACTATCCCTTCACTGAATTGAGATGTTCTCAACTAAATCTTACACTAGAATAACTCTTATTCCTATAATCTTTAGTCATCATTTATTCGGTCAGGCTAACTAGCTTAACAACTCCCTGTAAGTGTGACCCATCATTTCCAGATGTCAGCGGTCCGCTTCAATAATACCGCTGTAGGAAAGGAAAATATTAGAGCAAAACCTAAGAAATCCTTATCCATTTATGGAGTTGGCCTTGTTTTCGATTCCATACAATGGACCCTCCATAGGGATGCTCGCACCAGGACGACACGTAGGTCATGTATGAATTCTCACGGTGAAAACCAATGATGGAGACCGTAAGATGTATTGTCACACGTCTTTCTCCAACTTATTATGAATATTATATTCGTTCACCTCGATATTGAACCATGCAAACACCTTCTGTAGGGAGGCCGCGCCCAGGGTGACACAAGGTCGAGCATGGAACTCACAGTTAAATATAAAGGAGAAACGTGAGAGGAAAAAAAATGTCATATATACATTGTAGATAAAAAATATACGTGGTATATAACACATTATGTTTTACTCCTACTTGGTATTCTAAGAAAATGGTATATTATTTAGTTAAATCCCGACAAAGTGAAATTAACTAAGTGAATTTGTAGTCGGCCAAATATAACTATTTATATTGGAAGTTGTACACTAATGTTTTAGTTTATCAAACGTTTTAATAAACTAATGACATTATTGCATGTATATAAAATATTGACTAATTCAACCCCTAGGTCGGTTCCCAAGTAGAGATGTTCTCTTACGGTCATCTTAAATACCTCAACCTAGACAGAATCTTCCTTAGATAGGGTTCCCTTATAGGCAATATTTTATATTTAGTCTTTTATTAATTTATTTTAAACCTAGTTAAAACAAAATAAAAGACTACTCCCTAATCATATTAGAAGATATAACCTAAGGTCTAATTAATTTTAAACCGCTTTAAATTAATTAACTTAGACCCTATGTTTGCATGCAATTATTTATTATAGATTTTAATTTCTATCTACCAAATTTTATAACTCTTATAGAGTTATAAAATTTAAGAAATTAAAAAACTATAAACATGCATTGACGACATACATTAATATAACAATTATATCAACTAAAGTAATGTCATGCTTAATGCAACTTTATTTTCATCTAATTAATACAACACTTATATTAATTAATCATGAAAATAAAACAAGCATTCATACATTATAACATTTATAACTATATCATGCATGATTACACATACATACTATATATCAAGTATACAAATTATGCATGTATTCTATGGTGGGATTTTAAAACTATATGGCATACATTATGCTATATACATTAAATAGCAGAGTTGGACCGAATTTTTGCATGCTAATAAAGCAAAATAAATAAATAATTAAAAAAATCGAAGAAAATGATTGAAATAGCACTCAAACTGCGAACCGGGACAACATAATAGGTCGAAAAACACTCGGGACAGCGCCGTAGCGCCAAAGGGCAGGCTGCTACAGCAAACAGCAGCAGCACAGCGCGCGTTGCTGTCTGCTGTTCTTTGGCAGCTCCGTGGTGCTGCTGCATAATGTCATGGCGATTCCTGCGCGGACTACTTCGTCTTCTTCGCTGTTTTCTGCAAAACTTCGCCCAATCTGACGCCACGAACAGCTTTCGAGCGATTGACACTTACATACTCTATACGGAAACATAATGCCTAAAACACCGGGCCATTACTTGATCAAATCAAGAAGAACGATGCTATCTATATGCCAAAATCCGAAAATATCCAACCTGCAATACCTATGTTTCGACAAAACAGAATTACCCACCAAAAAACATGATTTTGATCCCAAAAAACTCAGAACGTAAACGCCGATCTAATTCCAATTGATGGGATGTTAATCCCACAGCGGAATGAACGATCTTTGTTCTTGAATTTTTAGGAACAAAAACCCAGAAAACAAAGAGAAAAATACAGGGGAACGTTTTTCTTTACCTTTGAAGAGTCGTTCTTCAAGAAATCACCAATTAACACCACCACCGATCTTCCTGCTATCCTCTGGGAACAATGATCTCGCTTGTGGGAGCTTTGTTTTTGGAAAACAAAAGGGAATTGAGAGAGTTTTAGGTAGAGAGAAATTTCCTGGAAAAAACTGGTTCTGTTTCTTTTTGTGCAGAACTCTTCAACCAAACAAGAATAACGTGCGGAGTTACCTTACGTCAAAACCAACCTCCCACTCCCCTGCAATTAAGTAGTGAGGTGTTTTATTTAATATATTATTAATATTACATTAATCTAATTAACAATTAATTAATTAATATATATTAATTAAATAAATAATTAAGACTTAATTATTTATTATCATAATAGAATCATATTCTAAAGCATTTCTCTCGTATATCATATAGTTGTAATTTACATCATATGCACATTATTTTTAACTTATAGTTTTAATATGAATCATATTCATAGTAATTTTATTTGAATCCCATTCGAATAATTTCTCTCATGATATATAGTTTTAATTAGAATTAACTATATATATTATACTGTATCGACATACATATATAATCTCTTAAGCAATTTGTACATTTCAAATTTTTCCAAAAACTTGATCCTCGTTTTACCCATTATGAGCTAGCAAGGGGACCGAATGGACCTCCAGATTAGAAGCTCCAAAAATACAAGATTAATCGGTCAAACTCCATTTTCGAGTTAATCTACATTCGTTAACTGCAGATCACTCCAATAAAGACCTGCAGTTGCACTATTCTCACTGCAGAATGTTTTCGTGTCCACGGATATACGACCATTAATGACATGTCAATCCTTCACGAGTGCTCGTAACTCAAGCTGCGTCAAATTACTGTTTTTCCCCTGAGTTAAATCTTACTCCCTGAATAAACTGCTCATCTAATGAACAACCTGGTTATGGTCTAACCAATAACCGAAAGTCCCTCTCGGGCCAGTGAGAGGGTGGAGGCCTTTGTTCAAGTCCTGGAGTAAGCATTTAAGAGAACACTCATCTACTCCTCGAAAGTCGGAGAGGAGTGAATTCCATCTCGTGAAGTTATGTTCCCAACTCCCCACTCGGTCTCATCCCCAAAATGGTAGGAATATTGAGTAGGCGACTCAATCCACTCTAACCCATACAAATCAAAGGACAAGTTGTCACGGGCAGGAGTCCATAACTCACTTAGGATTGAGAATGAGTTGCCTGGTCATCCTATGAAATAGTAATCTGTTAGTCAACGACATTACATCTAAAGATTGACTATTTCGTGGTTCGGGCTTTTATAAACTCATTGTATAGGATACCCTAACTCGCATGACTCCACACGAACGACCTGGATCGGGTCGTCTATAACATTTACAAAGTGGGTCGTATCCATAGTGTTGCAAAGATAAGATATCCAACCTTATCCATATACTATAGATCCTTTAGGTTACTCTTATCCACTTGTATATCGTGAGTATATCAAATATATACCCAGTATATATACTATCCCAGTTACATGATAATAACTTTGGATGTTTAATTTATTGGATTTAGACAATGCAATGCAATGAATTCAACAAAAAATTTATTGAATAAAACTAATATAAATTTATTTTTACATAAACACAAACTACGAGTTTAGGGCAACACACCCAACACAACCGCCACACTTATTGCCCTTAGCGGAGAAAGCCCTTTTTCGTAGCCACATAGTTTTTTCTTGAGTGCAATCCCTCCGAACGACTTTGAACTTCATGGCAGCCCAAATAGATATTGTACACTAATTATACTTTGAGTTGCCTTCAGTTTCACCCAAATCTAAGCTTTGTACACCATACACCCTTATCCGAAAATTCCCCTTTGTCTCAAACTTTTTTGTTTTGTTGGAAATCTTTTGGTCTGTTTTAAACAACATTTGGATTTGTACATTGTTTAAAGTTTATTTTTTGTTTTCTCCTACTTTCTTGCTTATTTTGCTTCTTTGTTTGCTTGACTCAATTTGCATATGTAGGATCGTATGACAATACTCTAAAGTCGGGTGAATAGGGCTGCATACCAACTTTTAGATTTTAAAAATAAAATGAAGAATAACAAAAATCAAACAAAATTACATGCACAAATTGAAAGAGAAATGACACCAGAAATTTTATAGTGGTTCAGAAATTTCTACTTCTCTATCAACAGCTCGGCATACGACACCGCAGCTCGTCGCCTGCCCATCCGCAGTCTAATGGGCAAGTTGAAGCCATCAACAAGATCATCAAGCGTGGTCTGAAGACGAGGCTGGAATCTCTGAGAGGTCGTTGGGCAGAAGACTTACCAGAGGTATTGTGGTCTTACCGAACTACACCCCGCCGATCTACTGGTGAGACGCCATACGGCCTAACCTTCGGGTCCGAAGCTGTTGTCCCTGCGGAAGTTGGCATGCCAACACCCCGAGTTGAGAATTTCGACGAGCAAGCCAACAGTGAAGCTCTACTCGTGAACCTTGACCTCCTCGAGGAGAAAAGATCTCACTCCCAGCTTCGGCTAGCAGAATATCAGAACCGTATGGCTCGGTACTACAACGCCAGGGTAAAGGTCAGAACGTTCAAGCCTGGCGACCTCGTCCTCAAGAAGGTAATGCAGCATGTCGGAGCACTCGAGCCGAACTGGGAAGGCCGGTACAGAGTCTTGAAAATACTCCGACCTGGAGCGTATTTGCTGTCCGACCTAAATGGGAAACAACTGCCCCACCCATGGAATGCCGAGCATTTGCGAGTTTATTATCAATAATATGTGTGTAATCCGACGTGTAGAATTTCATTCATTAATGAAAGCCGATCTCCAATGACTTGTGCAACATTTGACTTTATTCATTAGAATTGTTACTACTACCTAGCTACGTCAAATGGGGGCCGAGGAAGACTACGGGGACCTATGCTAAACGACCTACGATAAGTTGCATTTTTACAAACATGTGAAGAAATGGTCAGCCCGTAGGAACCTGGTTATCCTAAATACACACCGCTGAGCTGAATTGTTCGGCTCGTAAGCCGTTGTGTAGGTAAGAAATTATGAAGACTTGAGAAACTCAAACAACGAGACCAAAATTAAAATTGAAATTTGATTAAATTTCTCTAAGTATAGGGACCTCAGAGAGAACAACTTAAGTTTGGGCGAAGTTTGTTTTCATTAAATTTAAAGTTTGATGAAGAGCCGAGGTATATATGCCTCGGCTCGGTACAGTGATATGACAAAAGCAAAGTAGTTGTAATAAATTGAAGAAGCAACAGAAGAGGGAGATGATCTACTCCTGAGGAGGGTCGGCAGGCTTGCTGGGCCCTGCTTCGGCACCAGCAGCATCGGCCTCTTTGCCGGCCTCCGCAGGGTGGTCCACCCAAATGGACTCGTACTCTTGCTCGACGGC
>NW_019104668.1:105739-116791 GCF_001995035.1 Momordica charantia
GAGGGAGTCGACTATAGCTTGAGGGAGCATGATCTCATGAAGCACCTCGTTGACAAGAAGAGGAAGGCCTCACGAGGTCTAGGGGACTCTCCGTCCTGCTCCCGGGAGTATGCCAACTCTAACCTCAAAGCTCAATCGAGGTATAAGCCTCTAACGCCAGAGACCGTGATTACCAGGGAAGAGTTCGACCTGATGAAGCATAGGTTTGACGAACAGGTTGAGGCACTCAAGCCTAAGTATGAAAGGAAGGAGAACCCATTTGATGATGGCGAGATGGGCGAATCGCCATTCACTTCAGATGTCTTAGAGGCCCCTATCCTCTCAAAGTTCAAAACGCCCGCGATGAAGCCCTACGATGGGTCCAAGGACCCAAAAGATTATGTTGAGGTCTTTGAAGGCCTCATGGACTTCCGAGTAGCCTGAGATGCCATTAAGTGCCGAGCTTTCCAGATCGCTCTGATGGGGAGTGCTCGGCGCTGGTATCGAAGGCTGCCGGCAAGGTCGATCTCGACCTATAACCAGCTGAGAAAATAATTTATCAGCCAATTCTCTTCTTGGCACTATGAGAGGAAGACAACCACTCATCTTAGGTTTATATTGCTACAAGGTCATGCCCTTCGGTTTAAAAAACGCGGGGGCGACTTACCAAATAATGGTGAATAAGATGTTTGATAATCAGATCAGACGTAATATAGAAGTCTATGTGGACGATATGCTGGTCAAGAGCAAGCAGACCAGGTCACACTTGGCCGACCTAACCGAGGCCTTTGAGGTACTTTGGAGATTCCAGATGAAGTTGAATCCCGCCAAGTGTGCTTTTGGAGTTTCATCTGGCAAGTTCCTAGGCTTCATGGTTAATAACCGTGGAATTGAGGCCAACCTAGACAATATAAAGGCCATTCTTGATATGCAGGCGCTAATGACCATTAAGCAGTTACAATGCCTTAATGGTAGAATTGCCGCTCTCAACCGATTCGTCTCAAGGTCTACCGACAAGTGCATTCCCTTCTTCAAGGTGCTAAGGACGAAGGGGCCATTCGAATGGACAGACGAGTGTGAGGCCGCTTTCGAAAAGCTCAAAGACTATCTCTCCTCGGCACCTTTACTCGCAAAGCCAGTGCCAGGAGACAAATTATACTTGTAATTGGCTGTTTCGGGTAACGCAGTCAGCTCGGCCCTGGTTAAGCAAGATGGAACGCAGCAGAGACCGTCTATTACACAAGTAAAGCCATGACCGAGGCCGAGACAAGGTATCCCCAGATGGAGAAGCTTGCCCTCGCCTTGGTCACCTCGGCACGAAGACTGAGACCGTACTTCCAAGCTCATACCATGACTGTGCTCACCAATGTTCCCTTAAAGCAGGTTTTCCACAAGCCAGAAACATCGGGACATTTGATGAAGTTGGCCGTAGAGTTGAGCGAGTACGATATCCAGTTCGAACCCCGAACGGCTATAAAAGGGCAAGTTGTTGCAGACTTCATAGCCGAGCTCGCTCTTCCATCAGCTCAAACCTCCACACCCGATCAGCCTTGGACGGTGTATGTGGATGGGTCTTCGAATGAGAAAGGATGTGGAGCAGGTGTGCTTCTCCTCGCCTCGGATGACATGCGCTTTGAATACGCCCTACGCTTCAACTTTCGCACTTCAAATAATGAAGCCGGGTACGAAGCCTTGTTTGTCGGGCTACGCATGGCCAAAGGGCTGGGGGCCACCCATCTTCTTATTTTCAGTGATTCGCAACTGATAGTGAATCAAATTAGGGAAGATTATCAGACAAAAGACCCTTGGATGGAGAAGTATCTGGGAAAGGTCAGATCCCACCTTGCTTACTTCCAAACCTATGAAATTAGACAGATTCCGAGGTTACAAATTTCCAATGCCGACGCCTTAGCTAAGTTAGCGTCACCATACGAGACTGACCTGGCGAGGTCGGTCCCCGTGGAAATTTTAGACAATCCTTCTATTTTGGAGTTGGATATGATGGAGATCGACTCTCATCCCTCGTCGTGGATGGAGCCAATAAAAGACTTCCTGGGGGGAAAGGTTCCAGCAGACCCGAGGGAAACCAAGAAGATGACGAGGAAAGCAGCTCGGTACTTGCTCCGAGATGGAACCCTGTACCGGCGCGGCTTTTCCTTGCCCCTCCTTAAGTTTATTTTCGAGGAAGATGGACATTATGTTCTTAGGGAAGTTCATGAGAGAGTCTGTGGTAACCATTTGGGGGCTAGATCTTTGTCGGCAAAGGTCATTCGTCAAGGCTACTACTGGCCCACGATGGATCAAGATGCAAAGGAGTTCGTGAAGGCATGTGACAATTGTCAGCGCTTTGCGAACCTCGTCCACCAGCCTGCCGAGCTGCTGACTCCGATCTCGACACCCTGACCCTTTGCACGGTGGGGAGTCGACCTTATTGGACCCTTCCCGTTGGGCAAGGGATAGGTCAAGTACGCAGTTGTGGCAGTAGATTACTTCACCAAGTGGGCTGAGGCCGAAGCGCTCTCGACAATTACGGAGGCTAGGGTCACAAACTTCATTTGGACAAACGTTTTGTGCCGCTTCGGCATACCTAATGCCATCGTGACAGATAATGGCAGGCAGTTTGACAATGCCAAGTTCAAAGACTTTTGCCGCAAGCTCGGAATTAGTCATCTCTTCTCGTCCCCGGCTCAGCCTAAGGCCAACGGACAAGTGGAGGCGGTAAACAAGATTATCAAGCGCGGAATCAAGTTATGACTCGACGCAAGGAAAGGACGGTGGGCAGAGGAGCTACCTGAAGTACTTTGGTCCTACCGAACTACCCCGCGAGAGTCAACTGGGGAAACCCCGTTCGCAATGGCCTTTGGCTCCGAGGCCGTGGTGCCCGTCGAGATCGGTATGCCAACTGAAAGGGTTGAGTACTACGAACAAGTTAGGAATGAAGAGGAGCTACTCTTGAACCTTGACCTCGTCGATGAAAAAAGAGAAATGGCCCAGCTACGCTTGGCCGAGTACCAAAACCGAATGGCAAGGCACTATAACGCGAAAGTTCGACCTCAGAGTTTCCAAGTCGGACATCTAGTCCTTCGCAAAGTACAAAAGCACGTCGAAGTGTTGGAGCCGAGTTGGGAGGGGCCATTCGAAGTCAGAGGTATTGTCCGACCTGGAACGTATATGCTTGCGGACCTCAAAGGAAACCTGCTATCGCATCCATGTAACGCAGAGCATTTGAAGAGATATTATCCTTGAAATGTTAAAATGGTCCAAAAGCGGATTGGACTTGCAAAAGTTTACAGGGCCTAACCCTAGTCCAACCCAGTAAGGGACTCCGTGCTATTTAATTTCATTCTCCTAAGGGTGCTAGTTCAATGTGAAATTAATTGGGGGCCCGAGGTGGGTTAGGACTCAAGAGAAACTCAAAAGCTCTTTAGAAAAAGAAATGCATTAGTCTGAAAAAGCTTAGTTCGTTGATTTCAAAGGTTTGGCTGAGGTTTATAGACCTCGTGACCAAGTACAAAAATGGAATGCAAGGCAGGAAATAAGCACAACAAAATCTGTAAAAGGCAGAAAAGTGGGTTAGCTGTCTCTGAGGTGCGATCCTAGCTCCCCTTGGGACCCGAGGATGTCAACCTCCTGAGAGTCGGTCATCCCAGCTTCCTGAGTGGAGTTTGCGCCGGCAGCAGAAGGAAGAGTCCCGTTAGCGTCTTGGGAAGAAGGATCATCATCCTCCTCCTCCTCGAACTCAGCGTCAAAGTTAAGCTCCTTCAAGCAGCAGTCAACACGGTCCTGGGGGTTAGGGGCTCCATTCGACCTCGAGGCCCACTTCTCAGTGTATCGAAGCTTGATGGGTTCAAGGTCGAGCTCGGGAGCCACCTCTTTGACTCCCTTCATAAGGAACTTGAAGCCTGCATCACTGAAATCCTTTGCAAAGTTGTCGAAGTCAGGATGCTGGCGAAAGGTTTCCTCCAAGAGAACCCCGTTGGTAAGTTTGGACTCTGCCAACGCAAGTTTGGCCTGTAGATCTGCCATCTCGGAGTGGCAGTCTTGAAGTTTGCCTTCCAGGTCTTCTCGGAGGCGTCTGAGCTCGTCGTTCTCCTTCATCAAGGCAAATTTCTCCTTCTCGAGGCACTTTGCTACGGCATGCGCACCCCAGAGGTTGTCTAGGTGCCGGATGGCTTCAGCTTTGACACGTCTAAGCTCGGCCTTGTCGGTCTCGGAGGTAGATTTCAGCAGCTGGGCTTCAGCTCGGGCTTCTCTGAGCTCTCCTTCTAGAGCCACACAGCTTCCAGTGCAGCGGAAGAAGCCTCTCGCTCTTTCACAGTGAGAAGGTCGCGCCCTTCCAGCTCGGCCTTCACCAGGAATGCCGTTTGACAAGCCGCAGCGTGAGCCTACAGTGGTAAGCGGAAGAGGACAGAGTTAGCGCAAGAGGTAAGGCCCCAAGGACTTAGAAGGAGAGAGAAAGCAAGGTCGTACCTCGGCAGTGTTATCCAACAAGCACTGGATGGTCGAGCCCGGAGTGCTGACGAATTTTGAAGCTCTCCTCCAGCAGCGGTTGAAGCAAGAGCTCGAAATATCCATAGCTCTCTCCTACACCCAAGCACTGAAGGGTTCGATCTTGAACTTCATCTCGAGGTTGGAGGTACCGCCTATCCTGGCCTGAGGATCATCCACCAGATCCCCAAAAGGACTGACCTGCTCGCCACCACCCACTTCCCTAACCTCGTCCTGGAATGATAGGTCCTTCTTTTCTTCTTTTTGGACTTCTTGGGAGAAGCCCTCATCCGGACCTCCCTAAGGGGTGGGACTTCGAGGATCTCCTGATCCTGCGAGGCCCTCTCTGCGACTGCTCCCTCGKTCGAAGCAACCGCATTGTCAGCTTCGACCACCTCGACCTCAGCAGGAAGGTCGGCTATCGTGGGGCTGGGCGCCTCAGTGTTTCTGGTAGCCTTCTTAGCACTCGAGCGCTTGCGCTTCACGCTCTAGGAAAATCCACAAACCATGGCTGCAAAGGAAAGTAAATTGCAAGTTAGAAGCTAGGGATGCAAAAAGCGTCCGGTAAGGATGTAAACAAAGGTAACTCACCGAGTTCGGAGTATGGTCTATGAGCAGAAGGTGGGGATAAGAGAGGGTTGTAGTCGAGTAGCTCTGAGGTGAGTAGAAGCTTATTTGTTACAAGGGTTCCAATCTGCTTACCACTCTTGAATCGATCTTTGAAATATTTCAAGGCGTTGAAGGTCGGCTCAGAGAGTTGGGGAATCGGTCGAACTGCAACTGAAATTGGCAGAAAAGCACGAGTTAGACCATGAAGAGGAAAAACCAAGAACAAGAAAAGTCTCGACCCGTTACCTAAGTTCCCAAACCTACGGGGGACGTTGTGGAAAGACAAGTCGGACTCGTTCTTGGCTAACCACGCTCTGGAGGCAAAGAACCATTTCTCGACCCACTTCTTTATTGAGGTTGGCCCTTTTAAAATACCTCCTGCGCCCTTCCGAATGCACAAGTAGTACCTCCTCGGCTTTTTGGAGATGCGCTTGACCTCGAAACAAGTTAAAAGCTGCTCGATGTCAAGGAGGTCAAGGTCGTCTACTTCTTTACATCTAAGCCAAAATAACACGGCAAGACCACAGACCACTCCCCATCCGTTGGGGGCCACTTGCGCAGGAGCTAGTCCAGTTCAGAACAGAAACTCCTGCACTAAGGGGTGAACTGGAAGATGAAACCCGTACTCAAACATTTTCAGGTAAAGGGTTACGCACCCATCTGGAGGATTGTCAGCTCTCTCACCTTCCTTGGGAAGCCTAAGGACGATGTCATCTGGAATACTATACTTCCTATGAAGAGGGCCGAGGTAATTCTCGGGCATCTGGGAAGGGTATTGTAAGCCTTGACCCAAGGTGGAAGTGTCACTATCGTCCCCTTCGTCATTAGAAAACCTAAAATTCTCTATCTCTTCCTCCTATAGTCTGATTCCGACCTACGTCACTAGATGGGCTACTAAGAGAGGAAGAACTAGGAAACTCCGACATGACACGAAAACTAAGAGGAGAAAATAAAAGACGAATTTAAAAGAACGCAACTGACCTAGAGCAAGAATTCCTATCTGATCAGGTCGGACTCCAAGATTTCATATACCGTAAAAAGTGGAAACAAAACCGTGGAGGTATTTATAGTAACCCGAAGTTTAATCTCAACCGCACACGTGTCCGAAAACGGACGTCATAGATCGGAAGAATTCCAAACGCCTTGTGTACTCGAGTGCGCGCCGCTCGCCGGTTCTACTTTCGAGATTCCCCAACAGCACAACTAATAAATTAAATAAATTGAATGCCCGAGTCACCACGTGGATTGGTCTGTCTGGAATAGTAGCAATGAAATTTCTCTGCCAGGTCGAGATCGAACCCGGTAGAGAGGGGGCCAATGTTTAGGGATAAAATATCCAATTGCCACGTGAAGGACAGAGATTGGTTGAAAACAAAAGAAATTGTTAAAAAGACCTGCCTAGTAAAATCTCTCCTCGGAACCTTTCGAGGAGAGAGATTCAACACTCCCAATTACGTTACAACTTCTAAAATATTCGAGCACGATATGCTAAAACTCGAGATTTTCGACCTCAAAACCGACCAAGGTAACTGCCTGTCGCGACCCCTGTCGGGACCTAAACTTATAAATAGAGGGTCCCTTTTCACCATCAGGTAAGGAATTTTCTTCTCGAACTTAATATTGAGTCCGAGCTACCTACTGACTTGAGCGTCGGAGATTTTACCCTTTGGAGCAGGTCTTCCCCATCTTTTAGGTCGAAGCTAGGATTGGGTTCGAGCTAAGTAACCGTTGTGCGAATTCTTGCATAAACAAAAATATTATCATTGAATTTTTGTTCTAAAAGTCTATCACATACACATTAACTCTAACAAACTTTTTTATCTTATTCTTATTGGTTAAATAGCAAGGGTATAAAGTGTTTATTAAGACTGAAAGGTAAATAAAACATCAGTAATATTCACTGATAATGGAGGTCTATTCCTTATGTACACACTTATACGTGTAACTAACACAACTGAAACGTAACAACTGTAATAACAAACTATTACTAAGTGATAGAATATAGTCTAATACTCCCCCTCAAGATGGGGCTAAAATATTAACAACACCCATCTTAAATAACAATGACTGAAAAGAAGTAACAGGGAGGAGTTTAGTAAAAATATCAGCCAACTGATGTTGTGACCGAATAGGCATCAACTTAACAAACCCAGCAGCAACTTTCTCCCGAATAAAATAGCAGTCGAGTTCAATATGTTTCGTACGTTCATAGAACATAGGATTGGTGGCAATGTGTATTGCAGCCTGCTTATCACAAAAGATAATAGCTTTTGGACCGAATCTGCAAATCACACAAAAGCTGAGTAAGCCAAATAAGCTCAGTGGTTGTAGAAGCCAACGCACGGTATTCGGCCTAGGATCTGGAAACCATGGTCTGTTTTTTCGCTTTCCATGATATAAGAGAAGACCCCAATAACACACAAAATCCGGTAGTACACTTGCGAGAATCAAGGCACGAAGCCCAATCTGAATCAGAGAAAGCCTGTAGCAGAAATGAGGAAGATGACTGTAACATAATACCTTGAGCCGGAGTACCCTTCAAGTAATGAAGGAGAAAGTGAACGGCCTGTAAATGAGACTGATGAGGTTGAGAGATGTATTGGCTAAGCTTGTGAACTGCATAAGATATATCAGGCCTAGAAACCGTGAGATATAGCAAATGCCCAATAAGACGCCTATATAAAGTAGGATCATTGAGCAATGGACCATCAGAAGCCTGTAATTTGATGTTAGGATCTATTGGAATAAGAGATGGCTTACAAGCAAGAAAGCCTGTATCCTCGAGTAGCTGCAAAGTGTACTGCCGTTGGGAAAGAAAAAGACCCTTGGCAGAGCGAGCCAATTCCAGACCCAAAAAATACTTCAGATAACCTAAGTCCTTGAGCTTAAATTTGTCATGAAGCATCACTTGTAAAGTCTCAATATCTGAAAAGGAAGTCCCTGTAACAATGATATCATCCATATAGACAAGTAATGCAATAAAGGAACTACGAGAACCCCATACAAACAGAGAGTAATCAGTTTTAGATGCAAAAACCAAGATGCAAGAGGGTTTGAGAAAATTTATCAGACCATTGTCTTGAAGCCTGTTTCAGTCCATAAATTGACTTATGCAAACGACAAACAAGTTGCTCCCCCTTAGGTGCAACCGAATGAGAATGTCGATATCCCAAGGGTAGATACATATAAACTTCCTCAAACATACGCCATGTAAAAAGGCATTATTGACATCCAATTGAACCAAAGGCCAATTTAAAGAGACCGCCACATGTAACAAAACTTTAACCGAAACAAGTTTGGCCACAGGAGAAAAGTTTTGAAACATAATCAAGACCTTCTTGTTGGGTGTATCCTTTCGCAACCAAGTGAGCCTTATAACGCTCAATGGAACCGTCAGATTTATGCTTCACCTTATAAACCCATTTACATCCAATTGAATGGTGAGACATAGGCAGAGAGACTACTGACCAAGTGCGATTTGTCTCCATAGCACAAAGTTCATCAAACATAGCATCACGTCAATGGGGATAATAGACTGCCTGATGGTAATACTGAGGTTCAGAGTGTAATGAAATATTAAGAAGAAAATTTATGAAGTCAGGCACTGCAACAATTATAACCTTCAATGTCAGTTGGTAAAATTATAACCTTCAATGTCAGTTGGTATTTTACAGATAACGATGGTTATAAAAAGCAGATCTACAATGTTAATTTTGAAAAAAACGGATGTTTAATGTTAGTTCAAAACCGACATCAATTATGGACATACAATGTCCGTTTCAAAGTGGCATCGAATGTCGAAAAATAAATAAATAAAAAATATTAAGGAGTTAAGGTACAATATCGGTTGAAAAACGACATCAAATATAAAAAAAATATTTAACTAAAAGATAATTGTACTCTATAATATCGAACATTAATGTCGATTCTTAACTTTTATTGAATATTTGGATACAATGTGATGTAACTATCGGTAACTACTTTAGTTAGCTTTGAGTTAGTTAGTTAGATAGTTAAGTTGTTAGTTCTTCCCATATCCCTTCAATATTTCCTATAAATAGCTGGTTATTTGTAACTTTTCCTACACTTGAATACAATTCTAGTTTTCTCTCAAAATTGCCTACACCAATTTGGTATCAGAGCAACCAATGTCCTTGGGTAATTGTCAATGGCGGGAAGAAAGAATGCTCCGGTAAGCGAAGATTCTTCACTCGGTGACAAAGAAGCGGAACCAACCACCGCTCTTTCTCCACGGTCATCAACCATTCGCTTGCTGATGGTTGAAGGAGCTGTTGAAAATTTACAGCGCAATGTGGTTGAGATTAAACAAATATTGAACGTTTTGGTAGACAAGATTGATGGCCTGCAGATACAACAAGAACAACCAAGAAAGAAGAATGGCAATGAGGTTCAAGAACAGGGGATTGCCTTGGATTGCGACACACAACACCAAGTGCCAAGAATGCTGAAAGATCCTGTTCCTTTGAAAGAATCTCATCCTGCTCTTCGTCAACATTCGGAACTAGCCCACAATCCGAACCAAGAACCTAACCCTTTCTAACCATCAAGAACCATACTATGCCCTTCCACCGTATCAAGAAAGACAGCAAGAACAGCGTGCGCGTCGTCGGTTTGATCACTACCTCGCCGACGACAATTCCCTGTAGATTCATCTAGTGATGAGGAGGATATGCCACTGTGGGGATGGCCGGCGACAGCAGCAATACAATCCTTATCAACCCCGCGAACCCAGTGAATACAAGATGAAAGTCGATCTTCCACCATTTGATGGCAGATTAGATATCGAAGGCTTTCTTGAATGGATCAAGAATGTAGAAAGTTTTTTTGAATACATGTTGATAAGAAAACAATAGCCAATTGGATCTAAGAACCCTTATGGTTATGCAAACCCCTAGATCACAAATGCTAAAACCCCCAAATCGAGATGATGTCAACCCAAGGAAGAAGTTAGAACGGATTTACCTTGATGATCAATATCAAGAGTAGAGAAAAYTTGTTTCTAAACTCAAGATTCGAACCACTCCACAAGATAGCTTGATCAAGGCTACTTGARTGATTCTAGYATGCAATTCTAAAACACAAGAAATGCAAAGGAAAAGCTCATGGCTCAATAAGCTTAAATTTCATTATCTCAAAACTCAAATCTCAAATMTGTTTTTCCARAGGAACAAGCTAGGCTATTTATAGCCTCCAAAACAACCCTTCSAGTAACCTAAAAGAATTGTAAAGGTTGTAACTCCCTACTACATCAATACCATAACCACCACTAACTCAAATGTAACTTAAAACACATAMATGAAATGTTTAAAACTRAAAATACAATTAAACATGCTTTAAATCCKAGAATGAAACTCCTHCACCATAAAACCAAGAAGTTGTAACCCTCCAAGAGTGAATGAACTGGATTTTGAACTACTTTGAAGTCTTGTTCATTTAATCCATCTTGAGTTTAACTTAGACTTCCATTAATGCATCTTGAGTTGGCCATAAATGAAACTAGATGCATTTAGTGCAACTCCAATTTGTTGTCAACTTGGACATAGGATTCTCCAACATCTTTCTTTAAATCTTGAGGACTAAGACACTTTGGTTCATATCATCCTCCCTGTTTTCAAAAGAATTCGTCCTCAAATCAAAAGAATCTCCTACATCAAATGGACGAAAATCAGCAGCATTGAATATGTAGTTTTCATCGAACTTGCCGTTGAGAGCACTCTTAAAATCATCAAATGTCAAATTTATAGCTCTACATGGGTTCCTCTTCAACTTCTTTCCAAAAGAAAAGCGATCCTTCCAATAGTGTCTCCAAACCCAATCACTCGGCTTGAACATTGTATACTTCCTTCCATGAATGAATTTGGAAGCAAATTGGGACTTTTGCTTCTCACGAGATGCTTCAGCCTTGTAAACCACATGTTGACTGTCATTTTGTACTTTGGAAGCAATCTTTGGTTC
>NW_019104668.1:127773-138274 GCF_001995035.1 Momordica charantia
CACGTGAAGCGACACCGGTGCTGGCACTGAGCAGCTAGAAAACCGACTCCCTGCAGTAGTCAAATACAGCTAGACCCAGGGCGCCATTCCCCTTTGGCGATTTCTACAGCAACTTGTGGCGGTTCCCTCCGGAAATGCTCAATTTGTTACCCGCTGCCTTTGAGCAATGACCCAGCCTAGAAATTTTCTTTTGTTTGCATTCGACATCGACCCATCCAACACCCGTCAGTTTTTTATGCGGCCAGTGGGTAACGACCCATTTGCTTCATTACTCTTCCATGCATTTAAACCTCAACACATTGTGCTAGTAATATTTTAAATTATTTTATTAGTGTTAGTTGCTAATAAAACATTTTTCAAGGAAACAATTGGTAGAAAAATTTTAGAACGGGCATATTCGAGAGAAAATTGGTATGTAAAGGAAAAAAAATCCAAGATAACCCAAATAAAAGTAAAATGGACTTTTCTTCATCTCGGCTTCCAGAAACATGGAAGCTTATGGACTCTTAATACATATCTAAATAATTGATAGGACCTCAATGCGCTTAGATTGACCGGATTAGTTATTAAACTCATCATTGGAAGCTATTCTTGCTTTAAAAAGTAAGTTCTTTGGTCCTAAATTTTATTAGATATAATAGTTTGAGTTTTGGGATGGCCAAAAGAGTAGCAAGTGACAAGCATGTTGTATCAACATATTTGATTTATCAACTGTTTGATCATTTATCTTTCTTCCTTTCAATATTATTAATTTATATCTCCTTGTTAACCAAAACAAAAAAAATTATCTCTCTATTCTAAATTTTCATTAGTCATTTGTCATTGGCTATATTCATTTTCCTCAATTATATATTAGAAAATTATATCTACATAGTTGGTCTATTTGAAACTTCATTGAGGATCCTTTCAAGAGGGAAGGGAGTGAGTAAAACCAATTATCCTATTGACAACCTCACTCACCTCCCTCTTTTCCATCTTTTTTATTTCTATTTTTTAAATAACACTTAACTAATGCAAATCTATCTCATAGATTTAACAAACTCCACATCTCATAAAACTACTCCATACTAACAAATTAATGAACCTATTTACTAAATTGTTTTCTTACTTGCAGATGAAGTGGTTTGGCAATCAAGCTCTTACTTTGGTGGAGATGTGTTAAAAGAAGTTGATTTGGATTCAATGATAAGACAGTAAGATACTTCTCTTTTTTAACTGAACTAGTCTATACCATTTACTTATTACATGGTTGTCATTTGTCCATGCGGTTAATGCTTAGGGAATGGTTGATATTTTGATTAATAATGTAGGTATCTATAATTTTTTTTAAACATTCTCAAGATTCGTGGTATTTTTACTTATGTTGTTTTTTTTTTCCAATTACTTTAAAAGAAATAAGGAATTGCTCATGATGGTTTATAGGTGAGAATGAAGACAGTTCAGTGGCAGGAGGTGATAATTGATTTGAATCGTACTGGTGTTTATCTCTGTACTCGGAACAAAGAGTCTGTGATTCAAGTATCTGTTCTTGACTAGAGTTTGTTCCTTTTTGCCGGCAGAATCCAATATTATGATAAAAACGAAGAAGGTAAACTCAATTTCGTATTTTCCAAATTAGAAATAGACAGTTGAGCTAGAGAATTTTCTGTAACTTATTATCAAGGTATGTCTACATATTCTTAATCTCTTTCATTGGTACTAATACAAAGGTTGTTTTCTCTGTCTCTCATATTTTGAACTCTGATGCTACTACTACTAATAGATGTGAAGCAAGATGTAGCACCAAGGTCAATTTCTCTTTCTTATTATTACTCCATTTTCATTTTTTTTATCTCTTCTTTTCGAAGTTGGTCATTATTCAGACTTATAAATTTTAGACACCTTCGTTTATGTTTTTATGAAATTCAAATACAATAACAATCTCGAAAAAGTTAAAATTTAACTTTGCTTATCGTCTCTTCTACCAATATCTCATTTTATTTTTCTTATAATTATATTTATATGTAACTTAAAGTCTTTGGATTTCTACCTTTTAGCCTTTGTCTTTTAGCTCCCTCTCTTTTAAAATTGTGTTACTATTTTTCTAATAAGTTTAAAAATTTATTATTTCTTTTATGTGTAGGTCCACGCCAACCAAGATCAGTTGAGTGTGGATATTATGTCAGGAAGTACATCCGACAAATAATGCATAATCTAGACACTCCAATTACTAATCTTGTATATCTTTCATGCAAACTCAAGATACAATTCTACTTTGTGTATTCTTTTTATATTTGAAATACTTGCATTATCTATCATTTTTTACAACTAATTCAATTCAAAAAAGATGCATACTCAAATCAAACTTGATGAGGTACGAGATGAATAGGTTAGGGATTTGTTGCAAACTATACGTAGTTGGGCAAACATAGTAAATATAGTTTTGATTACTTTTGTTTTTAATATGTAAAGCCTTGAAGCATTTATACATTTCAATTAGTTATCGTTGTATTAGTGAGCTAGTTGACATTATGCTCATTTTGTTTGTGTATTAACTTTTTAATGAAGCATATTATGCTGACTTAATGAAAGGGGAGACTAATTTATGAAATTTATGTGTAAATGTTGTGAATATTGCTAAATTTTATTAGAAGAGAACCGATGTGCGTTGTGGTTGTTGAATTCTATTAAAGATTTATATTATAATTTGAGATAGATTGTTATTAAGTTGGAAGTGTTATGTGTGTGAACTATTGGAATTTGATTGTTTTTGTGTTGTGATGGTTTGGTTATGTGTTGGAGCTTACAACAGTATTGGTATTAGATAGCTCAATTGTGTAGTGGATCGCTAAAAGTACTCATTATTGTTGGCTGTGTTGCCCTAAACTCGTAGTTTGTATTTATGTAAAAACAAATGATATTCAATAAAGTTTTATTCAATCAATTTGTTGTTGAATTCATAGCATTGCATTATCCAAAATCCAATAAACTAAACATCCAAGGTTATTATCATGTAACCGGGACAGTATATCTATTGGGTATATATTTGATGTACTGGGTATATATTTGATATATCTATGATATACTAGGTATATATTTGATATACTTCTGATACACAAGTGGATAATGTCCCGGGAATAATCTAAAGGGTCTATAGTATATGGATAAGCCTGGATACCTTATCCTGGCAACACTATAGATACGGTCCACTTTGTAAATGTTATAGACGACTCGATCCAGGTCTTTCGTGTGGAGATATGCAAATGGGGGTATCCTATACAATGAGTTTGTATAAGACCGGATCGCGAAATAGCCAATCTTTAGATGTAACACCGTTAACTAACAGATTGCTATTTCTTAGGATGACCAAGCAACTCATTCTCAATCTTGAGTGAGTTATGGACTCCTGCCCATGAGGGCTCCTCCTTTGATCTGTATGGGTGAGAGTGGCCCGAGTCGCCGACTCAATATTCCTATCATTTTGGGGACGAGACCGAGTGGGGAGTTGGGAACGTAACTTCACACGATGAAATTCACTTCTCCCCGACTCTAGGGAGTAGATTAGTGTTCTTTTAAATGCTGACTCCGAGACTTGAACAAGGGGCCCCACCCTCTCAATGGCCCGAGAGGGACTTTCGGTTATTGGTCGCACCATAATCGGGTTGTTCATTAGAGGAGCAGTGGTATTTAAAGAGTTAGATGTAACTCAGGAGTAAAACGGTAATTTGACCCAGCTTGAGTTACGAGCACTCGTGAAGGATTGACTTGTCATTAATGGTCGTATATCCATAGACACGAAAACATTCAGTGAGAAAAGTGCAACTGCGGGTCTTTAGTGGGGTGACCCGTAGTTAACGAATGTTGATTAACTCTGTCAATGAGTTTGATCGATTAATCTTGTATCGTTGGAGCTTCTGATCTGTAGGTCTATTAGGTCCCCTTGCTAGCTCACAACGGTTAAAACGAGAATCAAGTTTTTGGAAAATTTTGAAATGTTCAAATTGCTCACGGGATTATATGTATATTGATACATTATAATATATAGTTAATTCTAAATTAAAACTATTCATTATGAGAGAAATTATTTGAATGAGATTCAAATCAAATATTATATGATTCATATTAAAACTATATGTTAAAAATAATGTGCATAAGATGTACATTACAACTATAGGTTATATGAGAGAAATGCTTTAGAATATGATTCTAATTTTGTAATAAATAATTAAGTGTTAATTATTTATTTGATTTATATATATATGTTAATTAATTGTTAATTGGATTAATAATTAATAATTATTTATTAATTAATATGATTAATTAATAAATTATACATATATATTAATATTAATAATTAATTAATATTTAACCCCCTACATTCTAGCAAGGGAGTGGGGAGTTTTATGATGTGGGGTAACTCCCCACGTCATAAGGTTGATTTTGTTTTGCAGAAAGGTTCTGTTTAGTACAGAATAGAAGAACTCCCAATAGATCTCTCTCAAGCTCCCTCTCAATTCTCCTACTTGTTCCAAACAAAAGCTCCTACAAGCACGATGTCATACCCAGAGAATAGCACGAAAGATCATTTTGGTGGTGTTCGGGAGATTAAATCGTTGAAGAAGACTTCTTCAAAGATAAGGGAAAACATTTTCCCTTGTATTTCACATTTTTCATTATTGGTTTCGTTCTTCTAAAATTCATGAACGAAGATCATTGTTTCCACTGCGGGATTCACATCCCATCAATTATTGTATTATTTATTATATTTTTGGAAATAATTTGATATAAGTTATATAGGTACTTTCATATGGTACAAACAAGATTTTATTAATATTTTTTTTTCCCATTTTTGTAAAAACAATGTCAGTTTAGAACTGACATCATAACAAACCTTCATTGTAAATATGCATTAATATTCAATGCAAACAATGTCAGTTACCAAGGAATAATGTCGGTCATTGCAATGTCAGTTAACGACTGACATTGTCCGGATAAACAATGTCAGTTGAGAATCGACATCATATACTAACCAACATTGTAGCCTACGATGACACGCAATTCCATGTCAATTGAAAATCGACATTGTAACCCTACAATGTCATTACTTTGATGTTAGTTCACAACCGACATCGTTTAAGAACCGACATCATTGGCTACGATGACACGCGATTCGATGTTGGTTGCGGAATCGACATAGTATATATATGATGCCAGTTTTAAACTAACATAAAAGATCAATTTTGTTGTAGTGAGGAGAAAGCCGATGATAAGAGATGTAGATCTGTAAAGGGTACTTGGATTTCAAAATGGAAGAGGGACTAGTGGATGTAAGCAAGTTGCAATGAAAATCCTGAAGATAGGTGGGAGGCTTGCTCACACGAGGTGATTTTCGAAGAGCAAGTTGAGTGGATAGCTGTATAGGCAACAAGTCAGGAGAAGTGGGTTGGATAGGATGAATAGGTTGTATAGATGGATTAGGTAATATGTCAGGAGATGGAGTAGGTTGAATAGTAGAGGCTGAATAGCTGTATTATCAACATCAGTGACACTGGGAGAAGAGGGACAACCAACATAATCAAAGGATTTAGGAATAACAAGATTTGGGAAAGGATCAACAATATTATTAGAAAGAGTAATGTTGTGAAAAGGAAAAATGTCTCATGGAAAACTATATCTCTAGAGATGAAAAATCTCTTAGGCTCAATATCATATAAACGATATCCTTTCATTCTAGGAGGATATCTAATAAAGACTACTGGGATGGCACGGGGATGGAATTTGGAGCGATGAACAGGTAAAGAGGATGCAAAGCATAAACATCCAAACACACGAAGAGATGTATAATCAACAGACAGTCCATATAAACGTTGAAAAGGGGTTTGCCAACCTAAAACCTTAGAAGGAGTTCTGTTAATAAAAAATGCAGCAGTCAAGATGATACGAATCAATTTGTGACCAATTACAAGAAGCAAAGCAAAGAAGATTCAAGAGGCTTTCATATTATATCTTCAAAGGCTAGCTAATGCACACGAGGAGACAAAGATTTCTGAGGCCAAAATTCTTTACAATGTTAATTTAATGAGTCAAGAAGAGAATGGAGCAAAGATGGCACGGGAAAAGTTGTCTATTTTGATAGATGGCACGGAGGACAAAAAAAGTGTGCAGATTTGTGAACAGGTGCCTTTGCAGATTGCACCTCTTAGGAGTTTGTGATGTCAAAGCTTGTCAAATCTCATCCAAACGTAAAGCGCCTCCTACATGTGATTTCCAAGACAATTTAAAGCAATTCTACGTTTTTGGATTCACATTTAGTTGTCTAGATTGATGTGCAATCATGTTTTAATTTGCATGTCTTATTTGCTACAATTTGCATTAAATAGGATTTGAAAGACTTTTGGTGTTCTTCATGTTGAACGACCCTTTGGCCTATTTAAAGGCTTGTAATCACCTTGTTTTGGCAGATTAAACATATTGAAATTCAAGAACTTTTGTTCCTTAACACTTTTGGTGTTGCTTCTTTCAAATCTTGCTTTAGGTTTGATGTTAAACCGATTCATTGGATTAGTCTCGATCAAGCTAATTCTGGAGTGAGTCGTCTTAGGATCTAGGAGTGACCATCGTAGATTCTAAGTCCGATCTAAGAGTGATTCATCTTCTAACCTTACTCTTGGTTGGAATCATTCGGTAAGTTAGTCGTTTTTGTGAATGTTTGCAAGGATCCTAGAAGGACCTCTAGCTTTGTAAACCCGAGCAACCCTGGCGTTATCACAAGACACATTCATTTCAAAAGAAAATAGGCACCCTGGACTGAAAATATAAAGAACGTGCCGCATTTAGAAGGTGTTGATGCTTGAGCTCAACTTTAGAATTCTACTCAAGGCAGACCACACACGAATACTGATGAACTACACCCTTAAAACTGAAGAAATCAGTAAAAGAAAGTTGAGGAGCATTATCCGATCTAAACTGCTTAATATGCTTTTCAAATTGAGTCTCCACATACTTAAAAAGTTTTGGAATAATAACCAAGGCCTCTGATTTGTGGCGCATCATAAACACCCAAGTAAACCGAGAGTGATCATCAACAATAGTGGGAAAAAAATGATGAATAGCTTGTGTATCAGACTTATATGGCCCCCAGATATCACAATGAATTAATGAGCAGACAAATGATTGTTATTATTAAAAGAAAGTCTCTTTTGCTTAGCTCTAGTGGACATATGAAACATGGATCCACAGAATTCTTATCAGAAGTACAATGTAAAACATTCTTCAGAACATCTAAATGTTTATGGGATGGATGACCAAGTCTAGTATGCCATAATCGAGTAGAAGACATACTAGAAACATGGTGTACAGTAGAAGCAGCAACAACGGTAGAGCAGGCATCAAACTTGCAATTTGCATCAAGAAGATATAAATCATGCCAATAATCACCCCTGCCAATCGTCTAGGAAGAAGACTTGTCCTGAATAACACAAGATTCACCAATAAAACTGATAATAACAGGCATACTCTTTGTCAAAGCACTGGTGGAGAGCAAGTTGAACCGGAAGTCTGAAATATAAAGAACTCCTTTAAGAATGATGTGAGAGTTTAAGGGAACATCACCAGTAGATTGAACAGGGAGACGGGAATTATTAGGTAAAGTCACAAACATATCAGAAACATCAACCAAAGATGTGAAAGAATCCCGAGAAAAACACACATGTGCAGAAGCCCCTGAATCAATAACCCACTATGTTCGTGAATGAAGAGATGATAAAGCTGAATAACAAATACTTGCAACATATGTAGAAGAAGGATTTGCATCCGAAACTTGTTGAGCCTTAGACAAATGACTTTGTAATAGACTCAGTAAACTCTGACACTGATCAGTAGAAAGGTTCGGCAAAGAATCAGATGAATGCTGAACATAATTTAGGTTTTCTGTAGAAGTAGTCTTAGAAGTCTCAGTGGACTTTCCAGCAGATTGAAGGAATAGAAATGTTGCGATGAGCAGACTCTTGTGCCACAAATGCAAAAGCACGATTAATAGAAGGCCCCGGTTCCATAAGAAGAAATTGAGCCCTAATTTGGCTGAAGGAATCATTTAATCCCATAAGGAAACACATGACATATTCAGTCTGGAAATACTCAACCAGAGATGTAACACTACCACAGTTACAACCACTGCAAGTACATATAGGACGATATGAAGCGAGTTCATTCCACAGAGTCTTCAATTGAGTGAATAAGAAGTAACAAATTGTTGATCTTGAACAAGATTAGACACATCGCGCCGCAATTGAAAAAATCTTGGTCGATTTTACCGCTGAAACCGTTCCTGAAGATCAAGCCATATCTCCCTAGCGGAATCGAAGAACAACACACTTGCAAAAATCTCTTTGGACAGAGAATTAAGAATCCACGAAATTGTGGAATTGTACCATCAACAAATCCAATTTTGTTTTTGACGGTGAGTGCTATGATCATAGATCGGCTCTAAGACGTGTAATTCTCATCAGTGAGAACATCCGAAACAAGCACCAAATTCGTATTATCCGAGTTGACAAAGATGGAGGATCACCTCCCAATGGAAATTCAAGAGTAGACCTCTTGGTCAGAGATAGGTGCCTTAACCATTTGAGCTATGTTTGGTTTGGCAGACATTGAATTGAATTAATATGAAAAATGAAAGAGATTGAATTGAATTAATATGAAAAATGAAAGAGAAGAATCTGCATATAACTGAAGGCAACACACAATACATTGACAAAAAAAAGTGCAAGTAATTTAGTAACAATGCAAAATGGGGCAGTACACTCTCATTTCATTTTGGAAAAAAAAATGAATAATATATTCTATAGGCCCATAAGGGATGCATGCTAGTGAAAAATTATTCATCATAGTTGTCATAATATATAGTCTGCCCTCTAGTACAGTACACTCTCATTTCATTAAAATTTATTTCCTCTTAATAATCATTAGATACAAATTTAAAATACAATTTTCAAATTCTCCACCATACATCTTGTTGGATGCGAAGCCTGGCCTGCCACGTGTCATGATCCAAAAGGTGAGTTAGATGAACACGCGGACGAAATATAGAAAGTGGCTCCAAAGCACTCAGGTCGGCAGACAAGGTAGGACCTAAAGCGCCGACCCGACCTGAGACAAAGTCCGTAACAATGTCTCTTCCGTACCCGACAACACGCCGCGATTTCAGGGTGTGTCAGAATTCCTATCGGGCCCAGTTTCTATAAATAGAAACCCTTGCCTTAAATGTAAGGTACGCAATCCTAAGTAGACTCGGCAAGTTAGCTCGGACCAGAACTAACTTGCTCATCCGAGTGCTAACTTTGTTTAGCAGGTCTTAAGAGTGTTCAGGGAAGGTGCGTGACCGTTGGCCGTAGTTCGTCCTGAGCGTACCGATCTAAGTCGTATCCGAGCTCATCAATTTCAGGCTCAAACACATCTAAAAGTATAAATTTATTGTCAGTCATATCACATTGATCCAGTTACGCTCGAAATAATTTATCCATTGAAGTGAATTTCAAGAGAAATCTCTAGAAAAACAAAATTAAACGAAGGAGAATGAAAATGGGGAAAAAAGGAAAGATATAATTGAAATTATAGTAAGGAAAGATAGAATTGAAATTATAGTAAGGATCATGAGTTGGTCCGTTGGTATAAAGATCGAGGAAATTCAAAATAATTAAGGGAATTGGTTGAAATCCTACGAATATTCAACCACTTAGGATTTAATATGATTTAATACCTTCTGATTTTTTAAATTTAGAATATTATAAATAAATAATACTAATAAAAAAAACCTGAAATCCCAAAAGGAGATTAAATGAGATCGAACTTTTGATATGGTTCAAAACAGCTCGATCAGTGGAATCAAAATCCAATCATTTCATTTACAAAGCAATGTTTTGCCTTTTTAACCCCATTATTCTTACCTACGCTCAGGCTCCATCTTCACCACTCGTTTTCCTTCGTTAAGACTACCCCATTCATCTAGAGCTATGAATAAATGGGATATTATTTGTGACAAATGTTGCTTTTTTTCTCTCTCTCTTTTTTTGGTATTGGGAAATGAATGATTCTGTCCAAACTGGCTTGTTTCACATTGAAAGAAAGGAATATTAATTATTGAGATGATTTAATGGGCAATGTGGGCCGAATGTTTGAAAAACAAGTTAAAAAAAAAAAGAAAAAAAGAAAGAAAGAAAAGGAAGAAGAAAAGACGAGTTGAGTTATTCAAGTACCCTTTCTCTTTAGCAAGAGCTAATGGCGTACTTTGCTTCTCTCTCTCTCTCCTCAATCCCATCTGTTTCCTTTTCTCTACTTTAATATATTCTATAACTGGTAAAGGAGATTCTGAGATGATGCCAAATGACCCTCCCCAGTAATTTATTTTAGGTCCGTAGCAGAAGCTCCAACTGAGTCCAATTAAAACACATTGAATTTCCAATTTTCTCTCTATATATATATATATATATATATTTTTTTTTGTAGTAAAGGGGAAAATGCA
>NW_019104668.1:154562-164716 GCF_001995035.1 Momordica charantia
TGGAAGTATGGTTGTAGGCGTCGCGCCGAGGTTACCAAGGCTAGGGCCAGCTTCTCAACGCAGGGGTAACGAGCCTCGGCCTCGGTGAACGATTTGCTTGTGTAGTAAACAGGGCTCTGCCGTCCTTCTGCCTCCCTGATAAGTACTGAGCTCACTGCATTTTCCGACACTGCTAGGTACAGGTAGAGTACATCGCCAGGCAGCGGCTTTGACAACAAGGGAGCCGAGCTGAGGTACTGCTTCAACTGCCGAAGTGCAGCTTCGCAATCGTCGGTCCATTCGAACCGACCCTTTTTCCTTAGTGTTTGGAAGAAAGGGTGGCACTTATAAGTGGAGCGAGATACAAAGCGATTCAAGGCTGCCAGTCGACCATTCAACCTCTGTAGCTGCTTAATATTCCTCGGTGCCTCCATCTCGAGGACTGCTCTTATCTTGTCCAGATTTGCTTCAATTCCGCGTTCGTGGACCATGAATCTGAGGAACTTTCCTGACGAGACCCCAAAGGCGCACTTGCTCGGGTTGAGTTTCATTTGATACTTCCGAAGCACGCTGAAGGCCTCTGCCAGGTCGGCTAAATGGGAGCTCGTCTGCTTACTTTTTACCAACATGTCGTCTACATATACCTCCATGTTGCGTCCGGCGAACATCATGTTGACCATTCGCTGATAGGTCGCTCCTGCATTTTTCAGACCGAAAGGCATGACGTTGTAGCAATACAGCCCTTGATCGGTAACAAAGGCGGTATGCTCTTGGTCGGGCGCATGCATCATAATCTGATTGTACCCGGAGTAGGCATCCATGAAGAAGAGGAGTTCAATTCCACCCTCTCCTGTGGAAACCTTCAAAACTTTCCCCAACTTCCTTTCTCAAACTGACTTTCACTCTTCTAACATGCTAGCTTGCTACTACCTTTCTTAACAGCTATGGGCTACTAGTCATTCCGAACACGGTAGCTCTTTCGAAATTTTATTTTTTTATTATTATTAATTTTATTTTTTTGAATTAGAGCTGAATTATAGGGCCAACAATTTTTCATAGTTTTACAAAAGATTGTAACTACAAAGGGGATTTCAATAATGAATGTTACAATAAAATGAAAGTCCCTTACCCCCAAACATAAAATAAAGCATTGTCCTCAATGCTTAATGAAGGACTTTCAAGAAATAAGGACAAAGGCTCCCCCAAACTTAGAGTGAAGATAGGATAGATGAAAATGGTATATGAAATACTTCCTATTTGAAGTGGTTCTAAAGGGGTGAATGTTTGCTAATTTTTTTAAGGACATTAGCTTGTTGGCGAGGAATATACAGCTCTTGAAATTTGGGTAGGGGTTAAATTTCTAGGGCTGGCAGGGGATACTAGTAGAGTGAAGCTATCATTTGCTATTTAAAAACACCTTAGTAAAAGGGCAAGAATGAACTTCTCTCTAACCAGTTGTCTCCAATAATAGGCTTCCAGAATTTTGTCTACAGGCCAGTCATCAGGGCAATAGATTGGACTCAGCATGCATTATCAGACTATTCTACATTGAACTTCTCATTCTCAACCTTGCTTTTCTTTTCATTTCATTGAATTATACTGGGTGCAACTAAGACACAAAAGCAAACTATCTTAGAAATTGAAAAACATAACAGATATTAGAAATTAAACAGTAATATAAAATATGCAAGCAAATATAAGAAAGACAGCGAGTAAATCAGCATGAAAAAATAAAATGTCAAGCAAGGGAAATCAACTCGCTCAGTCAATCTTCTTTCGACTCTTCATTCATTCTAGGTTGTTTTGAAAACGATTCTTCAGCATTCTTCCCACTGCTTTTCACAGAATTCAAAATTCCACAGCTTGCTTTTCATTCTTCCTAAAACAAAAATTGCTGAAATTACTAATATACTAAAATTCATTACCAATTAAATAACAAATAACACAACAACATAAAACTTGAAACATTACAAACTATTAGGAGAGTAAAATTGGTTTCGAAATTAAAATACTTCCCATTTTATCACTCTTTTTGTAATTCTTTTTTTTCTTCTTGCAAGCTCTTATTAACATGGAAAGATCCTCTTGGCTTGACCTACTCCATGGAGATAAAACTGTTGTGGCAGTATTTTAAAATCCGACTTAGATCCTTTCTTCTTTGATGGTTTCGTGACTTTAAACTTTCTTCTCTCAAGCTCCAACAACTTCATTTCATTCTCTTTGTCACTTCCCAAGTATATTACTACATCAGAATTTTCTTCCTCAACAGCATGTCGTTTAAAGTTGGCTTCAGTCAGTTGCTCCAACAAATCCTTCTTCTGAAGCTCATTTGACAGTATATCATCCAAGATACATACCGCAAAGCACTCTTCTAACTCTGCATGATACTTAATTGCACCAAAAACAAAAAACGTTACCTCTTGATCATGCACCCGTATCGCTAGCTCACTTCTTTGGACATCTATCAATGCTCTTCTCCTTGCCAAAAATGGTCTTCCACCAATGGAAACTGGAATGGTGAAACTCCTTGGGTCCTTCATCTTTTGAGGAAGATTGCTAGTTAAGCTCGTGCTACATTTCTTGGTCAAACTCACCCAACCTTATTTTCTTAATCAAGATACCCTTAAAAAATTTTACATAGTTAAGCATCTGCTCAAAAGTCTCAACTAAGGGAATGTTAATGTGAAGCTGTTTTAGAACATCCAAGAACTTTTTGAACTAAGTATGTTGATTTTCTTATGTAATTTTTGTGTGTAAGGTGGAGGTGGTGGCTGGAATTCTTCTGTTTTTCTTTTGACTACTGGTTACTTTTGTTTTTCAATCTCTCTATTAACTGATGCTCCAACATCGTCTTTGTTTGGATCTCTAGTAGGTTGTTTTTCGGTAGCCTTTTGAATCTGGTTTTTCATCTGTAATCTCTGTGGGTAGGGAGGTGAAGTTTTGTACTCTATTGGGGCTCCTCTAGCCTCTGACGCTCTAGCATCACTCGTACCCATGTCTTTTCCAAATTAGTTCTTCTCTTTTGGAGCTTCTTCTACTAATGCTCCAGCATCGACTATCACACTATCAACATCAGACAAGTCTCTATCAACATCAGACAAGTCTCTGGTGTTTTTTTCATTTGCTGCTCCATCTCAACATCCCCTATTGTTAAGTCTGCCTAAATGATATAAGGGTGAGCTGAGGGTAACACTTTATCACTTCTCAATGTTATGGCCTTGCAATGCTCCTTTTCGTCCCTCTTTGGATGCTCAGTGTCACTTGGCAATGGCCACTGTGGTCTGTTTTTCAACGATGCTGCAATCTACCCCTTTGGACCTCTAAATTCCTTAATGATGATGCCTGACTCTGGATTAATGCAGCCTGATTTTGGATCGTGATTGTTTGGTTCGGGATGGTGGCATCATTCTTTGCCATATACTCTCTTATTATGTTCTCCATCGAGTTAGAGGAACTTGTTACTGGTTCTATCCTTTGTTGTTGCTTTGGTCCCAAAAAACCAGGTGGGGAATTTTCTTTTTGCTGAAAATGATTCATATTTTGTTGTACTTGATTTCCTAGAATTCCTCCCCAACTTAAATTAGGATGTTGCCTCCACCCTAGATTATAAGTATTATCATAGGGGTGGTTTCTGTTTTCATTAGGATTACCTAAATAGAAAACCGAGGTCGGGTTTCTTGGACAACAATTAAAATGATGCTCACCCTCATAGTAAGAGCATGAACTAGCATGTACAGTGTCAGCAGGTAATGCTCCAGCAACAATAATATTCTTCACCATGTTAGTCAAATTGGAAATATGGGCAGTAAGTGATGTTAGTACATCTTTCTCATGTATTTCTTTCAAGTTCTTTCCAGTTGCACCTCTTGAATCTGACCATTGATGATTGTGGGAAGAAATTGTCTCAAGAATATCAAATGCCTCATTGTATGATTTTGCTAATAAAGCCCCATTTGTCAATGCATCTACTACCAATCTTGTAGCCTCATTAAGCCCAATGTGAAATGTCTCAATCTGGATACACCTTGGCAGACCATGGTGTGGGCACCTTCTTAGCAGCTCTTTGAACCCCTCCCAAGATTCACTCACAAATTATCCTTGCCTCTATAGAAAATTATTGATTTCTCCTCTATACTTCGCGTTCTTACTTGAAGGAAAATACTTCATCAAGAATTTTCCAACAAGATCGTTCCGTGAAGTAATAGATTCAGCTGGCAAAGAGTTCAACCAATTTCTCGCTTCATCCCTGAACGAATAAGGAAACAATTTCAACCTCAGTGCTTCCTTGGACACCCCTTGCAATTTAAAAGAATCGCTCACTTCCAAGAAGTGCGTCAAGTGCAGATGGGGGTCTTCATATGCATTTCCATAGAACTGACCTATTGTTTGGAGCATTTGGAACATTACATGCATTAATTCAAAACTTTCTGCTTTGATTTGTGGTTCTCCAATAACCGGATAGAAGCCATGAAATGCAGGAGCAATATATGCTCTAATTGCCCTTTCTCTGTCATCAGCCAATAGAGTGGCATTAAGAGGAGGAACGACTGCTAGTACAACCACCTCTACTCTATTAATTCCTTCAACTTCTGGATTGGGAACTACATGATTAGGATTTCTCGGTAGTTGATCCACAGGGCCAACCGCTACTTGTTGTCTACGTTCTGCTCTTCTTCTTTGATGGAAGATGTGTTCTATCTTGTTGTCAAGTAGATATTCGAATCCTTGTAGATCATGCATTCACATTCAAGATTCAACAAACAGTAGTTAAAAGAAATCTTTCTAGCACAGATTTTCTCAAGAAAAAAATATGAAGTGTACAGTTGAATCAATCTCCGGCAACAGCGCCAAAAACTTGTTGGTTACGGTTTCGAACCCTTTGTGCTAGTGTACACAAACGCTGTAGCAAGTGGTAAAAATATCATCTCCACAGTGATTGATAACTAAACACTTCAACAATTACGTAAGAAAATATACAAATTAACAAAATATGTTTTGAACAAGAAAAACTAAAGAAACTCGAACAAAATAGTGCATATAATGATTTGCTGAGTATAAACAAGTCAGAACCAAGCAAAACCAAATAGATTAAAGGAAAATATGCAAACAATAGGTTAATTACTGATATTTAAAGGGTAAGGGAGAAGAGTTTGTGTGACCTTTTCTAGGTTACTCTAACGATGCTGTAGCATTAACGATGTTTGATATACTGGCCAAACAGACACGAATTCTTCCTAGATTTCCAGATTTTCTGCTATTCATGTGTTTAGACAAACTTGACATCATATATACTCAGTTTGTAACCTTGCTAGGTGAGCCTTATTACTAAGTACCCACATTCTAAACTCAAGTAGATCTAGTACGAGTTGAAGCCAAACACATCCTATTACAATTTTCCAAGAGTTAATAAGAAAATATTTCAATATGTTGGCTAAGCATACTGAAAATAAAATGTAAAAAATGATGGGATGTGATTCCTGCAGCGGAACCGATGATCTTCGTTCATCAATTTTGAGAAACAAAACCAAATATACAAGAATGAAATACATGGGAAAACCTACGTTTGAAGAACTGTTCTTCAACGATTTCCCAACGAACACCACCAAATGGTCTTCCGTGCTATCCTCTGGGTATCGAGAATTGCTTGTGGGAGCAACAATTTGGAACGCAAGGGAATTTCTTTGAGAGAGAACTTGAGATAATCACAAGAGGAATGCTGGGTGTTCATTTTCTGTAAAACCAACTGCAAAAACAGCAACTTCCCACTCCCCTGTATTTTGCAAGGGAGCGTTTTATTATTAACAAAATAATATTATTAATTAATAACAATTAATATATATTAATATTTAATTAATTAATCTTATTAATTAATATTAATTAATTAATTATTTATCAAATTAATAATTAATTAGATATATATATTAACTAAATAAATAATTAACAGTTAATTATTTATTATAAAAATTGAAGCATATTCTAAAACATTTCTCTCATATAACCTATTACTTATGCACATTATTTTTAACATATAATTTTAATATGAATCATATTCATTTTCAAATATTCAAATAATTTCTCTCATAATATATAGTTTCAATTAGAATTAACTATATATTATAATGTATCAATATACATATAATCCCTTGAGTAATTTCAACATTTCAAAATTTTCCAAAAACTTGATCCTCGTGTTACTCGTTATGAGCTAGCAAGGGGACCTAATCGACCTACAGATCAGAAGCTCCAACAATACGAGATTAATTGGTCAAACTCATTGACCGAGTTAATCAACGTTCGTTAACTACGGGTCTCTCCACTAAAGACCCGCAGCTACACTCTTCTCACTGCATAATATTTCGTGTCTACGAATATACGACCATTAATGACATGTCAATCCTTCACAACTGCTCGTAACTCAAGTTGGGTCAAATTACCGTTTTACCCCTGAGTTACATCTTACTCCTTAAATACCACTCCTCCTCCAATGAACAACCCAGTTATGGTCCGACCAGTAACCGAAGTTGCTATTGGGCCAGTGAAAGG
The DNA here is from genome assembly GCF_001995035.1 of Momordica charantia. The sequence continues at coordinate 161,085 of NW_019104668.1, forward strand.
GTGGGGCCCCTTGTTCAAGTCCCGGAGTCATCATTTAAGAGAACACTCATTGATAAGAAACCCTTGAGAGTTGGATCTAAGAACCTTGTTAACGAACAAGACCCATAGAACACAATCCCAAAAACCCCGAAACCGATTAAGGAATCAACCCAAGAAAGTAAAAACCGGATTACCTTGATGATCAAATATCTCAAGGCAAGAAAACTCGCTCCTTGTTTGAGATCCGAATCACTCCACAAGCAAGATAGATCAAGTCTCACTTGAATGATCCTGAACATGCAAGCTATCACTAAATTGCAAAATACATTAGCTCTTGGCTAAAAGAAAGGCTCAAAGGCTCATTTCATTACATCTTCAAATCTATCCTTTCAAAGCTGACATGCATGGCTATATATAGCCTTCGAAATAGTCCTTAAAAGTAATATATGGGCATGTGAAGGGTTGGAACACTTAACTCCATCAATGCCATAAACAACCATTAACTAAATGTAACCTAAAAAGTAAATGGAAAGTCCTAAAACTTAAAATACTTAAAAATACACCATAAATACGAAAATAAATATTAAATCAGCAAACCAATAGTTTTGTAACCCTAAAGGATTAAATGAAGCCTCATTTAATGTAGCATGAACTTGAAATCCATAATTGATGCTTTTGTCTTGAATGAAGCTTGAGTTGACTTGTATTTGATTTCAATATGTTGGAGATTCATATCATTCTCCCCCTCTTGGAAAGGATTTGTCCTCGAATCTAAAGAATCTCCTTGTAAGGCAAATTTGAAGTCATGTGCATCCCATGGTCTTACTTTTCTTGGATCTCCCTTTACTTTGGAGTTTTGGTCATGGATGTATTTGGAAGTGTAGTTGAAACGATGTTTCTTATATAGCTCCCTTCTCTCGTACTTCACATGTGAACGGTATTGGCTCATTTGAGAAGCAACCCTTGGATCTTGCTTTTCAATAAGCATTTTAACTTCCAGCAAGAACTGAAAAGAAAAGCTTGTCACACTTGTAACCGAACTCTTTTCAACATCAATCTCCATTAGAAAGCAAGTCCTGTCATTTACAAGTTCTTGTATGTGTCGTTTTGAAAACAAAACGATGCTATCCTCACAAACTCTTGTAACCGAACTCTTTTCAACATCAATCTCCATACAATCCTCTATCATGTTTGTCACATACTCCTCACTTTTGTTACTCTTTGACTCAAGTTGACATGAATCAATAGAGATTTCCACACTTTCTTTGCTGGTTTCCACAACTTGTGTAAGGACCTCACAATTGGAAACTTCAACGTGGAGCGTAGGATGATCTTCCTCTTGTTGAATTGGTTGGTCATCCTTTTGAGGCATAGTACAATCTTCTTCTTTTTGAACGGATTGTGCGACATGCCTCTTCATGTATTCATCCCTCTTCATGTCATCATATCTCACTTTAAACTCTTGGCACAATTCATTGTGGGAATTTATGCATTTGCGAATCTCGGCCAATTCATTCGTATATGGATCTTCACTATAGTGGTTCTCACGACGTCGTCGTCCACGATGAGAAATTGATCTGTATGGATGTTGTCTTTGGTGATACATTGCTCTCAAAATTTAAAATGGAGAAGCCAGAATAGTTTGCAATCCAATAGATAGTAGCACACTTAGAACATAAACAAGCTAACTTGGCTTATGGAAAGAAAATAATAAAACAAACAAGATGACAAAATGAGATTAATTAAATACTGGAATAAATAGCAAAAGTGCAACCTTCCAAGTTAATGTCCACCAACGAGCACAATTAATTCATCAAAGTGTAACCAATGATATTAAATGGCTATTGGCTAGTTTTAAACACCAAATCAGAGATTAATTTGCTGAAATAACATCTAACATGGGGAACAAAATAAGAATGGAAGATAAACACATGAAGAACATGCTCACAGATTTTTATGACAGATTATGAAAATGAACATTTTTCACCATGAAGAAATCTGAATTGGTAAGAGTTGAAGCATACAAAGTTTTAGAGCAGAAAGAGATCTATAAAAACGTAGAAGGCAAAGAGATCAAAAGATGAACGGAAATATGACTTTTTTATGCTTTTTGACAGAATACGAAAAGTTTATGAAATTGAGATAACAAGAAAATCAAAGATATCTTGAACAAAAACGCAAAGAAAACATATATCCGATCTTGAGCCTAAAGCTCTGATACCAAAATGTTAAGAAACCCTTGAGAGTTGGATCTAAGAACCTTGCTAACAAACAAGACCCATAGAACTCAATCCCAAAAACTCCTAAAACGATTATGGAATCAACTCAAGGAAAGTAAAAATCGGATTACCTTGATGATCAAATATCTCAAGGCAAGAAAATTTGTTCCTTGTTTGAGATCCGAATCACTCCACAAGCAAGATAGATCAAGTCTCACTTGAATGATCCTAAACATGCAAGCTATCACTAGATTTCAAAGTACATTAGCTCTTGGCTAAAAGAAAGGCTCAAAGGCTCATTTCATTACATCTTCAAATCTATATTCTATCCTCTCTAAGCTGACATACATGGCTATATATAGACTTCAAAATAGTTCTTAAAAGTAACATATGGGCATGTGAAGGGTTGGAACACTTAACTCCATCAATGCCATAAACAACCATTAACTAAATGTAGCCTAAAAAGTAAATGGAAAGTCTTAAAACTTAAAATACTTAAAAATACACAATAAATCCGAAAATAAATATTAAATCAGCAAACCAAGAGTTTTGTAACCCTAAAGGATTAAATGATGCCTCATTTAATGTAGCATGAACTTGAAATCCATAATTGATGCTTTTGTCTTGAATGAAGCTTGAGTTGACTTGTATTTGATTTGAATATGTTGGAGATTCATATCAAATCACAAGATATGAAAGAAAACAAAGTTGTAGATAAGACAGAGATCTACAAACTCATAGAAGACAACAAGATGAAACGAATAATTGAAATGACACTTTTTTGTATTTTAGATACGTGGACATAATGTAACGAGATGAATAATAAGAACAAAAATTTGAAAACAAAGAACAAGAAGAGCAATACGAAAACGAAAAGATATATCCAATCTAGAGCCTAATGTTCTGATACCAAATGATAAGAAAACAATAGCCAATTGGATCTAAGAACCCTTATGGTTATGCAAACCCCTAGATCACAAATGCTAAAACCCCCAAATCGAGATGATGTCAACCCAAGGAAGAAGTTAGAACGGATTTACCTTGATGATCAATATCAAGAGTGGAGAAAACTTGTTTCTAAACTCAAGATTCGAATCACTCCAAAAGTTAGCTTGATCAAGTCTACTTGAATGATTCTAGCATGCAATTCTAAAACACAAAAAATGCAAAGGAAAAGCTCATGGCTCAATAAGCTTAAATTTCATTATCTCAAAACTCAAATCTCAAATCTGTTTTTCCAAGGGAACAAGCTAGGCTATTTATAGTCTCCAAAACAACCCTCAAGTAACCTAAAAGAATTGTAAAGGTTGTAACTCTGTACTACATCAATACCATAACCATCACTAACTCAAATGTAACTTAAAACACATAAATGAAATGTTTAAAACTGAAAATACAATTAAACATGCTTTAAATCCGAGAATGAAACTCCTC
>NW_019104668.1:284118-297520 GCF_001995035.1 Momordica charantia
GGCACCTCGTGGCACGACGTCTTGGTGGGGCTTCTTTGGGCCTGCTTCAGGGGTGGCTTCTAATCTTGACTGTTTTCCTCATTTGTCGATGGATTGGGCGCTTGTTGCTGTCCCCCAATATGACATTGTTTATGAAGGGGAGAAACTTTGGGCCAATTCCCTGATGGGACGGTTCTTGGACTCTTGTCCTTCATATGCTATTTTCTCTCGTTTGGTGGCTCGTATTTAGGCTAGTGTGGAAGAGCCAATTATTACCTATCTGGACAATGGGCAAATTGTGTTCAAGTTTCTGCATTCTACGTCATGTGATTGGGTTATGTCTCATGAGCCATGTCATATTGACGGGAAGCTGCTTTTTCTTCGTCAGTGGATTTCTGGTATTGTTCCTCGGTCCTTTACTTTTGATCCGTTCCGGTTTGGTTAAAGTTGTCTAATATTCCGCTTGAGTTGTGGACTCCCTAGGGTCTCAGTGTTATTGCTAGAGTGTTGGGTGTTCTTTTATGTCTTGATAAGGATACTAAGGATCAGAGCCGCCTTTCATTTGCCCAAATATGTATAGAGATGAGGGCTTCTTCATCTTTCCTTTCGTCAGTTAATGTGCAGGTTTGTGATGTTTTGTTTACAGTGGTTGTTGAGTCTGCCTAGAAGCCACGTCAGTATTCGAAGTCTTGGATATTTGATCACTCTGATTCAACCTGTTTAGCCTCTAAGCAGGTCTGGGTTCCTAAGGCGCCTTCCCAGGTGCCGGTTCCCCAAGTGGTGGCATCACGGGCTTCAGTGGTCCCTGCCGCCCTAGTCAATGAATTTGGGGTGGTTGAGCGGGCTATTTGTGGTAATTGGTATACTGCTTTGACTGTACCTGTTGATATTGTTTTGGTTGCTCCTGACCCGGGTTCAGACTGGTCGAAGTGGTGGTAAAGAGGAGTTCTCTCCGATTTTTGGGGATAGTTTTTTTCTCAGGGGATGACTAGGAGGGTTTCACTACGGTTGTGTCTTGACATGCTAAATATCGATCAAGTGGTTTGTCTCCTATTCCCATGGCGGATTCTTCTTCCCCTCCTGTGTCTCATGGCTACTTAGAACTCCGAAATTAGAAGATCCAATAATTTAAATTATCCAAATAGGGAGAAATCCAAAGGCACAATTTAAAACTTAGAATAAACAAGTCAGGGAACGCGGGGTGTTACAATAATGTTCTAAATTAGTTATCAACCTCCTTGTGGAATGCCTTAGTCAAAATGCTTTGATTTTCAACACGCTCGGGATTTGTCCAGAATTGTGCCTGGCACTTTGTTGGGTTGGTTTCTAAAAACTTCTCTTTACGTCTTTTTTCCATTTGACCAGTGGGAATTTTATTTATACACTAAAGCCCAACCCATAGAAGGGTGAGTCGGGTAAAATAATAGGAAACCAATATAGGATGTGACTTAGACATAAGCGCATAAAATATGGTCCTAGACATAGGCCCTTGACCCATAAAGAAAATGAGATGATAAATATTCTCTATGATTGTAATCACACATAGACATATGATTGTAGATTACCCTAGCTTCTGCAACAACCAAAAGCGCTATTGAAAGAGTAGAACTAAGTTTCCCAAAAAATGCCAAAATTGTACCTAGTGCATTTTTTCAGCAGTGTGTATTTCTCATGTTTTGCATCAAAACAAAGGTATGAAGCAAAGAGGTTGAGTTTTATTAAATTTCTTGATAGTTAAAACCCCAAATAACAAAATTTCATCACTATTTTCTTCATAAACGACAAGTATATCTTTGAACCGTTGACTCCTTTAGAAATATTTTGAAAAGAAATAAGTCCCTGAGGATTCGACTTTGGGTTACTCCCAAGTGTTACTTATGACTGTGTGCACTCGCACGATTCTCTAATCTTTTTACAGGTAGAGAAAGTCCAAACAAGTTTTTGGCGTCGTTTTCGGGGACTAAATTTTCAAAATCATATTATTTGTAAGTGAATTGTTTCATGTGTGATTGTTGCATACCTCTATCATTAGATTTAATTGTGTTATATTTAATCTTTAAGGGAGTTGTGTATGAGCACATGGTCTAGTTGGTTGACCTTTGATCAAGAGATTGAAAGAACCCTTAAAAGGATAAGGTGTGAGCAGAGGTTGAGAAAAGAAAGAAAAAACCAAAAAAAGAAAGAAGTTGAAGAAATAGAAGTTGAAAAAGAGACCATTGAGATGAATCGAAATCCACAAGATCCTTCACCTCCACAAGATCCACCTGTGAGTGAAGATATGGCAGGTGAAGGAGCAACAATCTGAGCAGGAGAAGTTCGTAATCCAATCCTTCTAGCAGATAACCGAGATGTAGCCATACGAAACTATGTCACTCGTGCGTTCCACAACTTAAATTCATGGATAAGTAGTCTTTTACCTCAAGCCGTACAGCTTAAGCCAGTCATGTTCCAGATGTTGAGATATGGCCAGTTCGGAGGATTGACTAACGAAGATCTTTACTCCCATCTCAAATCTTTTATTGAAATAGCTAATGCATTTCAACTTCCTGATGTCTCTAAAAATGCACTAAGACTAAAAATGTTTCCTTTTCTCTCAGGGATGGTGCAAGGACTTGGCTTAACGCGCTAGAACCAAATTCTATCACCACATGGGCGAGACTGACGGAGAAGTTTTTGGTAAAGTACCACACTTTGACTAGGAATGCAGACCTTCGAGAAAACATCGTTCTTTTCAACAAAAGGAGAACGAAGCAGTTCAAGAAACTGGAGAGCGTTTCATGTGCAGATTGAGCAATTTTATAGAGGATTGGATCATTCATCGAGAATGATGTTGAACATTATAGTTAATGGCTCATTGTTAGAAAACTCGATTAATGAGATCGATGAATGAATAAGATGACAGACATTAATCAACATGGAGAAATAGGAAGGTCATTGCCAAAGAAGCAAGCATCAGCCGGAATCTTTGAGTTAGACACAGTAGCCTCAATGCAAGCCTAAATGGCGGCTATGAATCAGATGTTGAAACAACTGACAATGAAGAAGGAAACCAAAATCGCCACTTCAACGACAATTCTTGAGCCCTCTCCTATTTTACAAATTTCATATATATCGTGTGTTTATTGTGGTGATAACCACTTGTATGAGAATTATCCAGCTAATCCAGCATCTACTTTCTACGTAAGTCAAGGTGCCCAACAGAATTTCAATCCGTATTCGAATACCTACAACCCTAGATGGTGGCACCATCCAAACTTCTCCTTGAGTAACCAAGGAGGAACAAGTAGTAGTGTGCAAGCATCTGCTCAACAATACAAGCAAAACTACACTCCGCAGGTAGGTAACATTAAGATTCGACTACCTTTCCCCCAAATATTAGTTAAGAAAAATCAGGATAGTCATTTAAAAAGTTCTTTGAGATTCTAAAACAGTTGCATGTAAATATAACTCTCATAAATGCCTTAGATCAAATGTCTAACTACACTAAGTTTTTGAAATATATTTTTTCTAGGCGTAAGAAGTGAGGAGAACATGAGACGGTACCCCTAACAAAATGCAGTAGTGATGCTCTAGGAAATCCATTACCTGTTAAGTGCAAGGACCCAGGTAGTTTTACTATCCCTTTCTCGATAGGTGGTGAAAATCTAGGGAGAGCATTGTGTGACTTAGGAGCAAGCATTAATCTTATGCCTCTTTGTGTCTTTAAAGAGTTGAATATAGGAGAAGCTCACCCCACTACTATGACTTTACAACTACCTGATAGGTCCATAAAGAAACCGTAAGGGAAAATAGAAGATCTGTTTGTTAAGGTTGATAAGTTTATTTTTCCCATCGATTTCATAAGTTTATATAGTGAAGCAGATATTGAGGTGTTGATCACTTGGGAGGGTGTTTTTAGCAACTGGAGACACGATATTTGACGTTTGGAAATGAGATATCACTATGAAAGTTAACGGGGAGCAGGTTACTTTCAACGTCCTTGATGCGATGCGGCTCCCTGATGAAGTCAAGGAGTGCTCTGCAATAGGGGCAACTTTGGAGAAACTCCAGCAAATGATCAAGGACGACTTAGAATCAGATTTGGAGGCTGCAGAAGAAAAAGTGAAAATTGCGCCTGGCGCAATTTTGACACATTTTAGAATTTTGAGGTTTTGATAAGCACCAAGGTTGCTCGTGTTTACAAAGCTAGAGGTCCTTCTAGGATCCTTGCAAACATTCACAAAAACGACTAACTTACCGAATGATTCCAACYAARAGTAAGGTTARAAGATGAATCACTCTTAGATCGGACTTAGAATCTACGATRGWCACTCCTAGATCCTAAGACGACTCACTCCAGAATTAGCTTGATCGAGACTAATCCAATGAATCGGTTTAACATCAAACCTAAAGCAAGATTTGAAAGAAGCAACACCAAAAGTGTTAAGGAACAAAAGTTCTTGAATTTCAATATGTTTTTCTCTCCCAAAACAAGGTGATTACAAGCCTTTAAATAGGCCAAAGGGTCGTTCAACATGAGGAACACCAAAAGTCTTTCAAATCCTATTTAATGCAAATTGTAGAAAATAAGACATGCAAATTAAAACATGATTGCACATCAAACTAGACAACTAAATGTGAATCCAAAAACGTAAAATTGCTTTAAATTGTCTTGGAAATCACATGTAGGAGGCGCTTTACGTTTGGATGAGATTTGACAAGCTTTGACATCACAAACTCCCAAGAGGTTCAATCTGCAAAGGCACCTGTTCACCAATCTGCACACCTTTTTTGTCCTCCGTGCCATCTCTCAAAATAGACAACTTTTCCCGTGCCATCTTTGCTCCATTCTCTTCTTGACTCATTAAATTAACATTGTAAAGAATTTTTGCCTCAGAAATCTTTGTCTCCTCGTGTGCATTAGCTAGCCTTTGAAGTGTATTATGAAAACCTCTTGAACCTTCTTTGCTTTGCTTCTTGTAATTGGTCCCCCGGGTACAGTCAATGGATCCGTGGTTGGATTTGCATCAGGTTTTGCCGCCAACAGTAGCTGATTTGAAGGCCTTGCAATCTTCCATCATTGAACCTCCAGAAATAAGAAGAAACCTCTACCCTCTCATTTAAAATATGCTTTGCCGGTTATCATTTCTTCGTATTTAACTAATAAACATGAATCTTTACTTTTAGAGGTTTTGTCTAAGTAAGAGAGGGCTATTAGATGGACCATAGCGGACATAAGAGAAATTAGCCCTAAATTTTGTATGCACAAAATCATCCTAGAGGAAGGAGCCACCAATTCTATCGAGAGCCAAAGGAGGCTCAACCCTAAAATGAAAGAGGTGGTAAAGAAGGAAATAATAAAATGGTTAGATGCAAGGGTGATCGATTCCATTTCAAATAGCAGTTAGGTTAGCCCGGTCCAATGCGTTCCTAAGAATGATGGTATGACGGTAATAACCAACGAAGACAATGAATTGATCCCAACAATGATGGTGACTGGTTGGAGAGTGTGTATGGACTATCGTCGCCTAAAGAAAGTAACTTGAAAAGCCCATTTTCCATTTCCTTTTATTGATCAAATGTTTGATCGTCGTACAGGGACGAAGTGCTATTGCTTTCTTGACGGGTATTCTGGTTATAACCATATTACAATAGCTCTGGAAGACCAATAAAAGACTACGTTCACGTGTCCCTACGAGACATTTACATTCCGGAAGATACTGTTCGGCCCTTGTAACACTCCCGCCACCTTCTAGAGATGCATGACCGCTATTTTTTTGACATGGTAGAAAGCACGGTAGAGATATTTATGGATGATTTTTCCGTGTTTGGTGAGTCATTTGATGTTTGTTTAAAGAATTTAGAGAATGTTTTAAAAGGGTGTGAAGAGAGTAACCTTGTGCTTAATTGGGAGAAGTGTCATTTTATGGTACGTGAAGGTATAGTCCTAGGTCACAAAATTTTAGGAAAAGGAATTGAGGTCGATAGGGCTAAAATAGACTTGATTACAAAACTAACCCCTCCCACTACTCTAAAAGGTGTTAGAAGTTTCTTAGGACACTCGGGTTTTTATCGTCATTTTATAGAAGATTTTGCGAAAATTTCTAAACCTTTTTGTCAGTTGTTGGAGGTGGATCGACCATTTGATTTTGATTAAAATTGTTTGAAAGCTTTTGAGACACATAAAAATGCACTTAGCTCAGCACCCATCATAATTGAACCAGCTTGGAACTTGCCATTTGAACTAATGTGTGATGCAAGTGATTTTGCAGTGGGTGTGATGTTAGGTCAACGAAAAGGTAAAGTTCTTCATCCTATTTATTATGCAAGTAAGACCTTGAATAGTAGTAAGTTAAATACACTGTGATTGAGAAAGAGATTTTAGCTGTTGTTTCGCATTTGATAAATTTTGTTCATATTTGATTGGGACTAAAGTAATAGTTTTTACGGATCATTCTATGTTAAAATACTTGTTTGCTAAAAAAAAGTCAGGTCTAGGTTAATTAGGTGGATATTATTGCTACAAGAGTTCGATCTAGATATAAAAAATAGAAAAGGAATAGAAAACCAAGTAGCAGATCATTTATCTAGATTACTTCTTTGCCGCATGATAGTTGTGAGATTAGAAAGCATTTTGTGGATGGCATCTGTTAGCTATTTCTGAAGTCCCTTGGTATGCTGATTATGCAAACTATCTTGTTAGAAGTATAATTCCTAATGATTTGACTAAGCACCAGATAAAGAAGTTATTTCATTGATGTTAGGTTTTATAGATGGGATGAACCTTTCTTGTTTAAACTTGGCCGTGACAATATTCTTCGCAGGTGTGTTGCTGAGCATGAACATAAGGAGATTTTGGAGGCGTGCGACAAATCACCATATGGAGGACATTTCGCTGGACGTAAAACTGCAGCGAAGATAAAAGTGGTTTCTTTTGGACGTCCCTATTTTAAGATTCTCACATATTTGCTCAAGGTTGTGACCACTGTCAAAGATCAGGTAACTTAACATGGAAACATGAGATGCCTTTAAACCTAATATTGGAAGTAGAGTTGTTCGATGTATGGGACATCGACTTCATGGGTTTGTGTCCGCCTTCATTCAGTAAGAATTACATTCTCTTGGTTGTTGACTATCTTTCGAAATGGGTCGAGACTTTGACCACCCCGACTAACGATGCCAAGGTAGTTTCTATCCTCTTGCAAAAGTTTATTTTCACTAGATATGGTACACCTAGGTGCTTGATTAGTGATGATGACACACACTTTTTAAATAGAGTAGTAGGTAATTTGTTAAAACAGTATAATATCCACCATAAGATTTCTACTGCCTATCACACCAAACTAATGGATTAGCAGAGGTATCAAATAGGACAATAAAGTCAATTTTAGAGAAGTCCATGAATGTGGATAGGAAAGATTAGGCTATTAAATTTGATGATGTTTTGTGGGCGTATAGAACTGCTTATAAAACTCCGTTAGGCATGCCCCCTTATCGCATTGTTTTTGGTAAAGCATGTCATCTTCCGTTAGACTTAGACCATAAAGCATTTTGGGCTACACAAAAACTAAATTTTGATTACATTACTGCATGTGAAGCAAAATTGCTACAGTTACATGAGTTGGATGAGTTTCGTCAGTTTTCTTATGAGAATGCTATAAAGAACAAACCAAAAAGTGGCACGATAAGAAAATAATGGATAAGAATTTAGAACCTGGAGACTCAGTTTTGTTGTTCAATTATAGATTAAGGTTGTTTCTAGGTAAACTTAAGTCTAGATGGTCGAACCCGTTTGTAGTTGAACGTGTTTATCCATATGGAGCTGTGGATTTAAGTGACTCGAAAGGTCATTTTTTTAAAGTAAATGGGCACCGAGTCAAGAAATACGTTGGTGAGCATATTGATAGAGGCAAAACCTCTTTATTACTGAAAGATACATGAAAAAACAGTGAGAACAGTCCTCGATCGGTGTTGAGGGCGTTTTTATGTAAAATATTTTTTATCTTTTTTTTTGCGAACTTTTTACATTTTCTTTATTGATTTTTTGTGTAAATACCAAATCTATTTTTTATTTTTGCATTTGAATTTTGCAGGATCAAGATCTTTCCTACATCAAAATTGCACTAGGAGTAATTTAAGGAAAAATTTTCTATTTTCGAATTAGGGAGCATGGTTTTCGTGGGCTTCACTTGGGTTATGTTTAAATGGGCTTTGGTTTATTTTTAAATCAAAAGAGGCCCTGTTAGTAAACCCTGATGTGTTTTACAATGTTTTACAACATAATACAAAAAAGCCCTAAGTTTTCAAAACCCCTCATTTGCGATTTTTTCCCCAAATCCCTCACTTTGTTTTCAAATTTTCTCTCAAGAAATCTTCAAGAATCTCAAATTCTCTCACATCCTTCTCTTTTTGGGTAGACTTAGGGTTTGAAGGTGAAATTTTTGTGTTGATTATGAAGCAAGAGATCAAGAACCATGGAAGGCTCTTCCTCCTCCAAGCCATACGACAAAGAGAAGGGGAAGAAGAAGATGATGCCTCCACTACCGGCTCCACCGGGTATGATTCCCCTAGAACCACCTCATATGCCTGGAACAAAGGTATTTCTCGATTCTAATGATCCTTGGGTAGTGGAAAGTGTAAAAAAGTTTAAGAGATTACACCCTAGCCTCGTAGAGAAGAAATCCATGTGTAATTCTAAAAAATCAATATAGAATTGCATGTTGCTATGATTAATAAATAAGGTTTCTAACACCCTTCATTACTCAGGTTAGGTTAAGCCTGAGTTCGAGTTTCGTCCCAAATTTTTTTCTTGGATTTACATCGATTTATTTTATTTTAATTTATTTTGTTTGTTCTATTTTAAACTCATGGTGGGTGGAATGAGTTTCCTGTGAATTTTAATTATTCTTATTTGAGTGTTTTGCTTCGGCTTCTCTTTGGGAGACTGTTAGTTGAAACAAGAAATTTAGAGTTTAGTTTAATCCATTGGCCCATTTTTAATTTGGGCTTTTGTGGTTTAAATCAACTGGCAAGGGAAACAAACTAAGGATGGGAGAAGGCAACAAAGTGGAAAAACCCTAAAAGTAAAATCCCTTCTTCTTCACGTGAAATCCCTTCCCCCTCGACCTTCTTCTTCTTCCTTCTCTTTCTTTGCCCTACTGCTAGCCTCCTCGACAATATCTGACAAATGGCAGCACTTCTCCCGACAACACACTCCGGTGGACGATGGCGCAGTAGGCAACTCGGCGAGCAACGACGTCCTGCTCCATTTTGTGGTAGTTCGAGATGGGCGCGATGGTCTGCTGCGTTGGGTGACATCTCGAGGGTTCGGTGGCAGCCAACGACCCATCTCAACTCAGTGTGGGAGACTTCCACACCCTTGTAGCGACGATTACGATTGTAAAGACGTTTTCGGTGCATTCTACTACTGTAAAAAATGCAAACAGCTGGTTTTCTTGGTGTTTGGCGATTACCCATTTCCGTTTATGGCCTAATTCACCCTACCCACACCTATCTACACTAGATCTAAGTTGCCTACACCTAAACGAAGTTAATTTCGTGGTAAACGGACTTTCAAATCCCTTTAGAATGGTTTTCCATCGTTGAAAGTTGATAATTACTTGCTGTTTTTTTTTCATTTTATTGTATAGGTGCTGAAAACGATGCAAGAACTAGTAACGTGGAAGTGGGTACGTAGTACTAGGGGCGGGTGTGTGTTTTTTTGGGCTGTTGGAAATGTTTTCTCGATTTGTTTTGTTTATCATGTATCTCGAGTATTTATGATTGTTGGAAATGTTAGTTATAGTGATCAAACGCATGATCTGAAGTTGGTCGTTTGTACTAGCGTTATGTTGCTGGAGATATTGGTTGAATTTGTGTAATGTTTTTAAGTGCTAAAAGTTTCTAATAGTTACCTGTTGGGAAAGATATGTTTTAAGGCATGTGAGAGTTGTGGTTATTTTTGTTACATTATAAAAAGCATGCTGAAGTTGTCTGTTGAGGTTTGATTTTAGCAAAGTGTCACTGTCTATTTTTGTAAGTAGTTTTTACTTGAGCGGTTGAGTGTTCTTTGAAGCATGAATTGCTTGTTGTTTGTGTGTGTGTGTGATGATTTGGTTCTTTATAACTAATGTTATTGACCTATCGATGATGAGCTGTGGAACATATACGTTGAATCTAGTATGTGAATAGGTTAGATATAGCATTGTTGTGTGAAACTGTTGGATGTATTTCTGAATTGAGTTGGATATGTTGTAGTTGGGCGTGTTCTTAAAAGTTTTATAAATTGTTATGTGAAAAGTCCGTTATGTAAAGCATGTTGACATGTTATTTGTTGAAGCTTTTGTGTTCTCTATATTGTGAGCAGCTTAGTTGTTGTTAGATTATATGTTATTGAGATCCGTGATGCATTAAAAAAATACTAGATGATTTGTTGTGGATAGACGTTGTGGTTAGTCTGAATAGGGAGCTGGTACTAGAATTTTGTTGGAGGCTAGAAATGATACGTGGAGTTTGGATGTTATGAAAGAAGAACCAGTGAGTGTCAGGACCCCGGGTACAAAGGTAGGGGCTGATGCGGCACAGTCTCAGTACGAATGAATGTCGAGGCCCCGGGTACAAAGGTCGGAGGTCGACACGTCAACTTGGTTATGTGGGTTTCGAGGCTCCGGGTACAAAGGTCGGGGATCGATACACCAGCTTTGGTAGAGATGAACGTCGAAGCCTTAGGTACAAAGGTCAAGAACCAACATGAAGTGAATAGTGAGATATGGAAAATTAAGGTGGTGACAAGGGTTAGGAATTGCTGTTGTCAGGAGTTAGCGGGCGAAGAGGTGTGAGTGGTGTTATTCGGAATGTTTGGCGTGTGTTGTCAACCTTATAACTTGCTGACTATCTGAATTGTTAGTTTAATATATATATATATCGTGTTGCATATCGTATGTTTGGCATGCTGGTGGTGTGTAGTTAGTGAGGGCTACATATAGAGTATTTTATATACTCACCCCCCGCTTTGCAATTATTGTTTCATAGGTAAGGATGTGAGTTACAACTATGGTGGTGATGTGGGGAAGGCCCAACTGAGGAAGGGCCACTAGGCTGCGTTGCACTCGTTTTCTTTTCTTCTCTTAGGATAGTCGTATTTCCTTTTAGCTTATAGACGAATTAGTTGCAAGATGTTTAAGGATGGCTTGTTTGGTGCTGTCTGATGGGTCTAAACATTTTTAGCGCCTCGAGTCGATATTATCTTTTGTGCACTTAGATTTGCTACGAGTATTGACTATTGTTTAAACAGGATTTTATGTTTGTTTAGTCCACGGAGGGCGGGGCTATTTCCTTGGTTATTGGAATAATTTTGGACCTTATAGACTCTTTGCTAGTTTTCATTATGTGTTTTAAGGCCAAAGGTGTACAGGTAGATGGTTAACGTTATCATAGCTGTGTTGTTGAAATTCGGGGCCATTACAAGGTCGTAGTGAGAGGAAATTAGGAGAATTTGGCAAGGTCTATCTTCAAAAAAATCAATATGTGGATGAGAGAGGTGCTGCTTTAGATGAAAGAATTGCTAGGCTTAATGAGAAAGTGGACATTGAAAATAAAAAGAAAGAAATTAGGGATAAGGAGAATGAGGGCATTTGTGCTAAGATTGCGGAACTAAACGAAAAATAGCAAGAATTTATGGAAAACTCAAGGAGAATGAGTGAAGAAATTCAACTTGAATTAAACAGTATGAGTATACGCCGTAGGTTGACTTCTTATTAAGATAACCCTATTTCCGAATCTTTAGAATTATCTATCCCTCCCCCTCTTTCCGTAATTGTTCCTATGAATGTTGAAGGTCAAGAGCAGGTTAGTGGAGACTCTAAACATGACGAGGAACCCTTGGAGCATTCAGATTCGGCCATGGTCGAAATCCACTGCCAAATTGCGCCTAGCGCAATTTTGGAGGACACTCCACCGGCCACTCTACAATGTATTTTGTCGCCCACTTTTCCAAATCCTATCTTGACTAAAACGCTTTTAGTTTTTTATGATTTAGAACAGGGACGAACAACGTAAAAAATTACTGAAATTTTGGTGGCGTTGAATGAATCAACGGGAGATGATTCATTGGAGGATGATGGAAACAGTGGGGCAGCATAAGAAAGATCAAATGTTGAGGGAGAAAATGAAGATCTTGGGAAATTACCCCAAGAAGTGCATGGAGATGAGTATGTGGAAGAAGACGAAAAAGATGATATCTCTCAATATGAAGTGAGAATACAAACTCTGATGCACGAATCACAGCAAGATGATGAGGAGTCCCATGTACAAGAGCAAGAAGGAGCATCCGGTCTTGTGGATGTGCCTAATGAGGCTCTGGAGGAATCATCTTCATCTTCTTCAAAAGGTAAGTCCCCTTCTTTATCAAGTTTAAATGTTTCTGACCCGAACTTCGTTGCTATTGCATATACCTCAGAGGAGAAGGTGTGCTTGACCAAAGTGGTGAAGAAAGCACGAAACAAGAAAAATCTTGATGAAATTGTGCCTGGCGCAAATTCTAGGCCGTGCACCCGAGCCACTATAGCAAGTTTGGCCGCACAAAAAGAAGCCGAGGCTGGACCATTTAAAAAAGCCAAGAGGGTTAAGGGGCTAAGAAGGTCAGAAGAGCCACTTGACGAGGTCAATGATGAGGAGCTCGATTCTATTGAGCAAACACCATCTAAGGCGAAAAGGGTGAGGTGGGAAGTGAAAAGGGTTAACTTCACAGCACGTGAGATCCTAGTTGAGAAGGGCTTTGATGAAGCACAAGAGCCCGTGCCAAAATATATCAAAAGAAGGCTTCTGGAGAATGGTTGGGAGACATTGTTTGCCCCAACTATGCGTGTATCAGAGACCTTGGTGAAAGAGTTTTACGCTACCATCAATCCAAACCGAGGAGACGCCCTAGTGTTTAGGGTGTGCGACTGGTCAACTTTTGAGGACAAAAGTGTTTTTTAAAGTGGGTAGTCTGTAACGCCCCACGTTCTTTGGGTTGTTTATTTTAAGGGATAAATAGTGCCTTTGAGTTTTTACCTAAGCTGGTAATTAAATTTTTGGATTTCCACCTTGGAATTCTAATTTTGGGTAAACTATAATTTAAGTTTAATTTCATTGGATTACGATAAATTAAATTATCGAGTTTTGTAGGAGATTTTTAATTAAATCTTAAATCCAAGATTTTTGGAGAATTTGATTTTTACTTTTTGGATTTAATTCTTTGGGTTTTAGAGTTTAAGTTAACTATTTTATTTCGGGTTGTTGTGGGTTTTATTTGTTTAACTAAAGTGTAATTTTGGGGCTTCTTGTTTGGGCCATTGTGGTTTTTGTAGGGCCTCCTTTTAAAAATTGGAGATTTGGGCTTTTGGTTTTAAAACAACCAAAACAAAAATGAATTAAAACAAAACAAACCCTAGGTCTTTTTTAT
>NW_019104668.1:319292-331362 GCF_001995035.1 Momordica charantia
CACTCGAGCATACACCTCCAGCAATGTTACAGGGAAGAGTGGTCCCTCTAACTCCGCCGGTAGTCCCCTAGGTGAACCCCCAAGTAGCCTTGCTTGAGGAAGCGTTACATGCACTGATTAGCAACACGGTCACAAGCAATACTCGGAAGTAATCCAAGGTCGAATCCTCATGGACTTGTTGCTTTTCAAAACAGTTTTTAAGAAGTGAACGGTTCAAATATGCAATTGTATTTAGGAAGAAAATAGTGGTGAAATGTTGTTGTTTGGGGTTTTAACTAACAAGCAATTTAATAAAACTCAACCTCCTTGTCTCCTACCTTAGTTTTGATGCAAAACATGGAAAACACACTATGTTGGGAAAATGCACCAGGCGCAATTCCTGGCTTTTCTTGGGATTTGAGTTCTACTCTTTCACTACTGCTTTTGATTGCTGCAGAGGCTAGGGTAACCTACAATCATATTCCTATGTGTGATTACAATCCTAGAGAATATCTACCAACTCATATTCATTATGGGTCAGACGGTCTATGCCTAGGACCATATTTTATGCGCTTATTCCTAAGTCACATCTTATATCGGTTTCCTATTATTTTACCTAACTCACCTTTCCTAAGGTTGGGCTTTGGTGTATAAATCAAGTTCCCACCGGCCGAATGGAAACAAGACGTAAAGAGAAGTTTTTAGAAACCAACCAAAAAAGTGTCAGGCACAATCTGGCCAAAATCCCGAGCGTGTTGAAAATCAAATCGTTTGACTAAGGCATTCTACAAGGAGGTTAATAACTAATTTAGAACATAATTAAATGAAAGTAAATGCACGAAAACATAAACAAAGTATTTTTCATTGAATTTAAATGAATAAATAAGTCATACAATGAGTTCTAGCTTAACCCTCTTCTCTCTCGAGCGTGAGGGAAGTGAAACTCGCTAAAGAACTTTAAAAGAACAGAATAAACATAGAACGAAAGTAAGAACTTGAATTAAAAGCAATACGAATTGCAAAAGCGTGAAAAACAAATAAATGAACAACTAGAACATGAACATAAACCCTAAAAACATGTTCTACAACTAAAGAGCATCTAAAAGAAGATGAAATGAAGCTTGGAAGGAATGATTTGCTGATGGAGGGATGACTTCCTAAGGTGGTTGAAAATCCCCTCCATTTTAGGTGGAAAAGGGTTGACATTCACCTAACCACCTCACTTGGACTTAGACTCACAGTTTTGAACATGTGGGAAATGTCCTCATTGCCCTTCATTAATCAAAACGTGCGTTTTGACATTTTTCCGTCCAAAAATGCGCCAGGCGCAATTCTGCAAAAACATAATTATGTTATTTTCACCCAACTTTGACCGCATTTATCTCTTATTTTTTCTAAAGTACCATAGTTTGACTTTTATGTAGAAATAATCTATGCATGTTCTACTTTAAGAATATGTAGTCCTTTTTGGCAAATAATAATGGTAAAGGGGTCAAAAACGTGGTCAAACAGGGCTACCGACACATGTTTGTGCAGTAAAAAGTCAACCCTAACATGCATAAGTTCAACAACCCCAACATGTTCAAGCTCCTCCAGATGAGGCCCAATTCATCAAGGATTTCAAGCGCTATGGGCCCCCTACTTTTGACGGAGGAAGCAAGAAAACCACTGCAGCAGAGGAGTGGGTCGGAGAGTTAGAAGCTCTATATGCATACCTAGGCTGCAACGACCAATTCAAAGTCAAGGGGGCAGTCTTTATGTTGAGAGGGTAAGCTCTACCATGCTAATGTACCCATCACTTGGGCAAGATTCAAGGACCTGCTTAGATTTCTATTATCCAGAGACCGTGAAGAATGCTAAGGAAGCAAAATTCCTCTATCTCACCCAAGGTACAATGACGGTGACTCAATATGAAAAGAAGTTTACAGAACTCTCCCATTTTGCTCTAGACCTAATTCCGACCGAAGAAAAGAAGATAAAAAGATTTGTTAAAGGCCTGCGCAAAGGAATCAGAGGACAAGTTAATCTTCAGCGACCTACCACCTACGCAGAAGCAATTTGGGGTGTGTTGGTGATGGATAAGGATGTAACTATTAAGGTTCAGACGCCTCATGAAATTGGTTCCTCTTTAGGTGTGAAGAGGAAGACTCCTACTTATTTCCCTAATCAGCCGCCGAGGGCACCTCAGTAACTGGGTACACTTCCATTGTGCTCCTCATGTAGGAGAATACATGTCGGGCAATGTTGGTCTACTAATAGAGTCTGTTTCAGGTGTGAGAAAGAAGGTCATATAGCAAGGGATTGCCCTATGACAGCTCAAACATACAAAGATTGGGTCAAAAAGCCCCCTCAGCAGCTTCAACTCAAGAAGGTAACCAGAAAGCCTGAGTTTTTGCACTTACTGGTGAAGAAGTAGAAAATGCCGAGACTGTGGTAACATGTATATCTACCATTTTTTTTTTTTAGTTTTTGGGGTTATGCGTTATGAAGTTATGTCTTTATTCTTGTATCGTCCCTTCAGGTACTTTCCTAGTTCTTAGCGTACCTGCTTATGCATTATTTGATTCAGGGTCTAGTCACACCTTTACTTCCAATGCGTTTGCTCGATAAGCGGTCCTGGAGCTAGAACCCATAGGTTTTCAACTATCGGTGTCTACACCATCAGGTTCAGTTATGGTTGCCAGTCAAGCGGTGAAAGCAGGGAAGTTATCTTTTGACGACCACATCTTGGAGGCCAGATTAATCCAACTCGACATGCGGGATTTTGATGTTATTATGGGCATAGATTGGCTCGCTGCTAATCAAGCCAGCATCAATTGCTCAAAGAAGGAAGTCTCCTTCCAGCTACCCTTTGGCCGGAGCTTTACGTTCAAGGGTGTTAAGGGCGAGGTTCCAAGGGTAGTTTCAACACTAAAGGCGATACATCTTTTGCAGGGAGGTGCTCGGGGTTATTTGGCGAGTGTCGTTGATACTAATAAGGTTTCTCCCAGTGTCGATTTCGTCTACGTGGTCAAGGAGTTCCTTGATGTGTTCCCCCGATGACCTTCACGGGCTACCCCTAGTTCGTGAGTTGGACTTTTGCATTGACTTGCTGTCCGGGACAGCCACATTTCGGAAGCACCTTACCGAATAGCTCCAGCCAAACTGAAGGAGCTCAAGGTACAACTAGAAGATTTATTAGTCAAAGGCTTCATTCACCCGAACGTGTCCTCTTGGGGTGCACTAGTACTTTTTGTTAAGAAGAATGATGGATCGATGCAGCTGTGTATTGATTATCGAGATCTTAATAAGGTGACAATAAAGCACAAGTACCCCCTCTCTCGTATCGAGGACCTTTTTGATCAATTAAAAGGAACAAAGGTGTTCTCAAAGATAGACTTGCATTCAGGATATCATCAATTAAGGATTAAAGAGGCAAACATATCTAAGACAGCCTCCAAAACTAGGTATGGATACTACGAGTTTATTGTGATGTCTTTTGGACTCACCAATGCCCTCGTCGAATTCATGCACCTCGTGAATCGAGTCTTTAGATATTTCTTGGACACGTCTGTAATCGTGTTTATTGACGACATTCTGATTTACCTTGAGGTAAGTTCTGACTGCTTTGAGAGAAAATAATTTGTTTGTTAAGTTCTCAAAGTGCGAGTTCTGGTTGGACAAGGTAGCCTTCCTAGGTCACATGGTCATCAGAGAGGGCATTGCGGTGGATCTGGCTAAAATAGAAGCAGTTAGCAGTTGGCCAAGGCCCAACACGGTGACAGAAATCTCTAGTTTCCTCGGGCTAGCTGGTTACTACAGAAGGTTCATTTAAGACTTTTCCCGCTTAGCTGCACCATTGACTCAGTTGACCCGTAAGAATGCCACTTTCGCTTGGGACGACGAGTGTCAGAGAAGATTCCGAGAGTTGAAGGGACGGTTGGTCATGGCCCCGGTTCTAACCGTGCCTGATGGGACGAGAGGTCTAGTGGTGTACAGTGATGCCTCACGGAAGGGCTTGGGTTGTGTCTTGATGCATCATGGGAAGGTTGTTGCCTACGCTTCGCGGCAATTAAAGGTGCACGAGCTCCATTACCCCACCCACAATTTGGAAGTTGCAGCAGTAGTGGTTGTTTTGAAGATATGGAGGTATTATCTATATGGAGAGAGAATTCAAATCTTCATGGATCATCAAAGTTTGAAATACTTTTCTCACTTAGAAGGAGCTCAATCTAAGGCAAAGAAGGTGGCTAGAACTGGTAAAGGACTACGATTGTGAGATCAATTACCATCCGGGTAAGGCGAACGTAGTGACCGATGCCTTTAGTAGAAAGGCTACGAGTGCAGCATTCTTGGCGGCACCAAATAATCCAGTACTAGTTAAGTTGGACCATTTCGAAGTGGAATTGGTAGTGGAAGATGTCGCGGCAATGTTAGCTCGACTTTCGGTGGAACCCACCTAAAGACAACAAATCATCACTGCCAAGAAGGAGGGTCCCAGCTTAACTAAAGGTTTCAGTATAGTGGGTCAAGGGGATTACACCCTCTCAGGCGATGCGGCCTTGCTCTACCAAAGGAGACTGTGCGTGCCGAGAAACTTCTTTGAGGCAGGTTTTGCTAGCAGAGGCTCGTAATACTCTGTTCTCAGTGCACCCTGGGAATACGAAGATGTACAGGGATCTCAAGAAGCATTATTGGTGGGATGACATGAAACGAGAGATTGCCCAGTTTGTTAGTAAGTGCCTGACATATCAGCAGGTGAAGGCGTCGAGACAGATACCTGCCGGGTTGCTACAACCCTTAATCATACCTATTTGGAAATGGGACGATCTTGCCATGGACTTCATCGCACGGCTACCAAGGACGGTTAAAGGGTACACATTGATTTTGGTGATCGTGGATCACTTGACAAAGTCTGCTCATTTCATACCTGGCAAGGCCACCTATTCAATGGAAAAGTGGCAGAGCTTTATTTGCAGGAGATAGTTAGACTTCACGGCATACCAGTGTCTATAGTCTCAGTCGTGACTCTCGTTTCATGTCAACTTTTTGGCAGAGTTTGCATAAGGCACTTGGAACTCAGTTTGACTTTAGTACGACGTTTCATCCCCAAACCGACGGCCAGACTGAGCGTCTGAATCAAATTCTGGTAGATATGTTGAGGGCTTGTATAATGGACTTTGGTGGTGGATGGCATAGACACTTGTACTTGATAGAGTTTGCTTGCAACAATAGTTTTCAGGCAACAATTGGTATGGCGCCGTATGAAGCTTTGTATGGAAGAAAGTGCAGATCTCTAGTCCATTGGGATGAGGTTGGTGAAACGTTACTCTTGGGATCGGAATTGGTGCAGATGACTAATGGGGCCATCAGAAGATCAGGGCGAGGATGCACACTACTCAAAGCCGACAAAAAAGTTATGCGGATAATAGACGTAAGGAGTTGGAGTTTGGCGTCGGTGACAAGGTGTTTCTCTGTGTGGCGCCGGTCCAAGGAGTCATACGTTTTGGAAAGAGAGGGAAGCTCACTCCAAGGTATATTGAACCTTTTGAGATCTTGGAACACATTAGCCCGGTAGTGTACAGTGGGAGAATTGAGAGAGATTGAGTGAGAGAGATGCTGGGAGTTTTTTTTTCTTCTTTTGTTCTGTATATTCTGTATTTTTCAGAACTACAAAAGAACCAAACAAAAGCAGTGACGTGGGAGTTACCCCACGTCACTTAACTGCCCACCGCTCTGCAATTTTGTAGAGGAGTTAAATATTAATATTAATAATTAATATATATATAATAATTAATATATATATATATAATTAATTAATTAATCATATTAATTAATAAATGTTAATTAAGTATTAATCTAATTAATAATTAATATATATATATATATACTGTATAGTATATATATATATATATCAAATAAATAATTAACCCTTAATTATTTATCACATAAATAGAATCATATTCTATAGCATTTTCTCGTACAACCTATAGTTCTAATGTACATCTTATGCACATTATTTTTAACCTATAGTTTTAATACGAATCTTATTCATATTAATTTTATTTGAATCTCATTCAAATAATTTCTCTCATAATATATAGTTTTAATTTAGAATTAATTATATATTATAATGTATCAATATACATATAATCCCTTATGAGCTAGCAAGGGGACCTAATGGTCGTACAGATCAGAAGCTCTAACGATACGAGATTAATTGGTCAAACTCATTGACCGAATTAATCAACATTCATTGACTACTGGTCACTCCACTAAAGACCCGTAGTTGCACTCTTCTCACTACAGAATGTTTTCGTGTTCATGGATATACAACCATTAATAACAAGTCAATCCTTCACGAGTGCTCGTAACTCAAGTTGGGTCAAATTACCGNTATGCACATTATTTTTAACCTATAGTTTTAATACGAATCTTATTCATATTAATTTTATTTGAATCTCATTCAAATAATTTCTCTCATAATATATAGTTTTAATTTAGAATTAATTATATATTATAATGTATCAATATACATATAATCCCTTATGAGCTAGCAAGGGGACCTAATGGTCGTACAGATCAGAAGCTCTAACGATACGAGATTAATTGGTCAAACTCATTGACCGAATTAATCAACATTCATTGACTACTGGTCACTCCACTAAAGACCCGTAGTTGCACTCTTCTCACTACAGAATGTTTTCGTGTTCATGGATATACAACCATTAATAACAAGTCAATCCTTCACGAGTGCTCGTAACTCAAGTTGGGTCAAATTACCGGTTTCCCCTGAGTTACATCTTATTCCTTAAATATCACTGCTCCTCTAATGAACAACCCAATTATCGTCCGACCAATAACCGGAAGTCCCTCTCGGGCCAATGAGAGGGTGGGGCCCCTTGTTCAAGTCCCGGAGTCAGCATTTAAAGAAAACACTCATCCACTACCCTAATGTCGGGGAGGAGTGAATTCCATCTTGTGAAGTTATGTTCCCAGCTCCCGACTCGGTCTCGTACCCAAAATGGTAGGAATATTAAGTCGGCAACTCGGGCAACTCTCACCCATACAGACAAAGAACGAGCCCTCACGGGCAGGAGTCCATAACTCACTCAGGATTGAGAATGAGTTGTTTGGTCATTCTATGAAATAGCAATCTGTTAGTCAACGGCGTTACATCTAAAGATTGACTATTTCGCAGTCCAGTCTTATACAAACTCATTGTATAGGATACCCCCACTCGCATGTCTCCACACGAACGACCTGGATCGAGTCATCTGTAACATTTACAAAGTGGTGTATCCATAGTGTTGCCAGGATAAAGTACCCAACCTTATCCATATACTATAGACCCTTCAAGTTATTCACGAGACATTATCCACTCGTATATCAAGAGTATATCAAATATATACCTCGTATATCAGGGGTATATCAAATATATACCTAGTATATCAGGGGTATATCAAATATATACCTAGTATATCAAATACATACCCAGTATATATACTGTCCCGTTTACATTAAAATAACCTTGGATGTTTAGTTTATTGGATTTTGGACAATGGAATGCTATGAATTCAACAACAAATTTATTGAATAAAACTTTATTGAATATACATTTATTTTTACATAAATACAAACTACGAGTTTAGGGCAACACACCCAACAGGTGACCCTTCTCTCATTCTGAATCCCGAACCGTTGTTGTTAGATGAAATGTTGTGCTATGAGGAAGTACCTATTGAGATCTTAGCTAAGGAAACCAAAGTGTTAAGGAATTGGACGATTGACTTGGTGAAGGTTCAATGGAGAAATCACCAGGTCGAGGAAGCTACTTGGGAAAGGGAAAATGAGATCAAAGCCATGTATCCCGAGTTGTTCGCTCAGCAAACTTCCGAAGATCGTTCTTGGGTAAGGATATAACTTTTTATTTTCTTTAATTTTTTCAAATTCGAAGGGGGCAAGAGTTTATTAGGCACTAAATTTATCGTACGTCAAGGTGGTTGAGGTGGCTCAAGAGGCACTAAGTCCAGAGGAGTGGGTGGTAGTGGAATGGCTTTCTTCTTCTCCTTGTCCTTTGCGTGTGACTAGTTAAATGAAGACCATCCATGGATTTTGGTTGTGCTTCGAAAAATTGAGAAGAAACTAAAATTTAGAAATTCTAAAAGCAACAAAAAAAGCTAAACTATTGGTTCAAAAATCAGGCAAAATAACGAAAAAAATATTTTACACAAAGTTCCCTCAAAAAGGTAATCAGGACTTATGATTTCTCATGATCGAGCATGCTTACCAAAAAGATAGTAGATTCAGCATCGCGGTAGCAAACGTGACATAAATTAGGATAAGGAGCATGGAGTCTATGTAATGACAATTCTTGTATGGCTCTAACTTGTAAGACTAAGCATGAAATATGTTATCCACAAAGCATTTTAGCTTGCTGTCTCACTTAAGTAAATGTCTACCTAGAAAAAAAAACACGACTAAGCAACACAGGAACAACACCACATGCTGTCAACAACAAAATAAGGGTCAGAAAACTCCCTCAATTCAGTTAATGAGGAAAAAAAACTGCCGCCAAGAAAAAATCGCATGCTTCTATTTTTGGGCATTCCAAATTTTAGTATGGTTTTGTTCTTCTTATGGAAAAACGCATGCTACTCTTTGCCTTGCACCTTGGAAGTTGTTCTTAAGGTTTTGGGAACATTCATCCAATACTACGAAAATAAAATTATTAAAATATTCAGGAACTAAAATGCTTAAAAGTAAATATGAATAGAAGTAAATGTACAAAACTTCCCTCCATTGATGTTACTTCAGTAGAACGTTGGAAGTTGTCTAAGCTCCATTATTCTCCTAGAGCTCATTCAACCTCTCTTCTGCTACTGCCATGTCTTGGTTTCTCTTCTTCAATATGCTGTAAGGTTTAGCTCGAGGGGTAGGTGACTTACTTGTATGAACTTGCTTTTGAAATGTGTTTTGCGGTTGTCAATTCTTCGTAGAATTCTTCATTTGAACCTATCTCATCTTTTCCAATTTCTTCCTCTATTTGATCCTTGTTACGTGCAGTCAGCTATCCATTCTTTATATATTGATTTGTCTCCATAGAATGTTAAGGAAAAATGAAAAGTGGTCCAATATTGAGAGGTGATGAGTTAAGGTCAATTCCAACCTTATGCTTAATTTCCTCTACTAGTTACTGTTGTTCAACTTCCTTATTCTTCCCTACCTCCTTCATCACATCAAGGGCTGGTGGGTCATCATTTTCAGAGCTTATGTTCGTCATGTTCAAGCTCGCTCCATACGTTCATCGCCTCACTTTGTTGTTCCATATTGTTAGGTAATGCTTCCGATGGACTATTCCTCAACTCATCGAACAATTGATCTAATCGGATCTGAAGATTATATACTATTGTCTCAGTTTTTGTAATATATTCTATCATCATCTCTTCAAGGCCAAAAATTTCTGACCATTGTATTTGCTCAGGCATCTATTGTTGATTGTACTCCTACTGAGGCTGTGTCGGGAACTTTGGTGGTAATGCATGTTCATATGGATGGATACTTTCAAGTTGATGCTCTTCCCACAAGAAATTCAAATGATCCCTCCATTCTTGGTTGTATGTATTTGAAGAATGGTTGAGTTCTCATTGATTCCCTGGCTGACCTAGATAATAAAAGAATGGATAATTGTAGTGGGTAGCACAAAATGTCACCAGTTTTTCAAATTTTCAAATATAGCAAAATATTTGAATTTTTATTTTCCGAATTTTTATTATTCCAATTTTACCGTTATGATATCTAATATACATTCAATCTATATTTGATGTATATTTGTATCTGATATACATCCAATCTATATATGATATACATCTAATGTATATTTGTATCTGATTTACATCCAATCTATATCTGATGTACATCTGATGTACCTATAATATACTTCTGATATACATCTAATGTACCCCTGATATTCATCTGATGTACACCTCAATCTGGTAAATACTAAGGTATTCATTAAAATAGTTTAAACTTGTAATCAAGTTAAACTCCCTCAATCCAAATCTTACAAAGTTCCCATTTAGATTGGATATCAGTGCATCTCGTGGGCTCTTTTCAGATATTTGACGAATTAGATGCACTAATAACTGTAGTGGACATCTCTTAATATTAAGTAACAAAAAGTGTCCAAATGATCCATTTCTAAATATTTATATTTGGGTTGGTGCTAGCATCTTTAGAATGTAATCTATTGATTATATTTTTTAATATTGTTGCAATTTTTCATTAAAATACCATATTTCATTCTTTCGTTAAAGTAAAATCAACATTATATTAAATCATACAATCACATCAATATTATATTAGACAATCATATCAGTAGTATATCAAACAGTCGTTTTAGTAGTATATCAAACACTAATGTCAGTAGTATATTAGACGCTCATATAAATAGTACATCGCATGTATATCAGTACTACATATCAGTAGTATATCACACACTCATATCAGTGATATATCATACACTCATATCAATAGTAAATCACATTTATATCAGATGGAAATCAGAGAGAAATCGAAATGTAGGGTTTTCTGGGCTTTGGTTTGGGCTTGCAGGACCATGTTGTCATTTAATAGGTGGGCCTCTGTTTTTTTTTTTAATGCTATATTTGAAAAACCAAAACATTGTTGCTATTTTGCTTATTATTTTCCTTTTTTTTTGTCATATCTCAAGTTGGCCCTAAAAAATGTAGGATTAAATGGGTAATATTGAAATGAACGACAAATATCATCAGAATATAAACAACAAAATTGATTAATAATAGTTATGAGTGTGCTACTTCCCATTGGTAGATTACACATAAAATGATGATCCATTTCAAATTCTCCTGCTAGCTATTAGCTCACAATGAAAGTAACATCTCCTACTTTTCTTTTCTTTTTTTACTTTTTTTCTTGATCTTCGTTCTCACCTTAACCTTATTACAGACTCCTACAAGACTGTCTTAGTACTAAAAAAATTACCCTTTAAGATTAGATATAACAAATGATTTCAAGGAATAAAGGTATGCAACAATCACAATATAAAACAGCTCACTAAAAAGAAAATAATTTTAAAATAAAGTTCCCAACAATGGCATGAAAAACTTGTTGGGATATTCGCTACCTAAAAATATAAGAGACTCGTGCAAGCGTACAAGGTCACAAAGTAATACAAGGAAGTCATTCCAAGGTCGAATCCTCAAGGACTTTTCCTTCAAAATGAATTCAATGAAATGAAATGGTCCGAATTGCAATTGCGTTTTATGACTAAAAATGAGTGAAAGTCATGATTTGGGGTTGTAAATATCAAGTTTCTTTATAAAACACAACCCTCTGCTTCATACCTTAGTTTTGAAAGAAAATACAAACTTGAGGAAAAAAAGTCAGGCACTACTTGACACTTTTTGGAAATCTGAGTTCTACTCTTCCACGAGCCACTTTGGGTTATTTTAGAGCTAGGATAACCTACTATCATATGTCTATGTGTGGTTACAATCCTATAATGTAATTATCAACTCATATACTTTTATGGGTTAGATGATCTATATCTTGAAGGGATGTGAATCCCGAAGCGGAAACGGATTTTCGTTGCTGATTTTAGGGATACAAAATCGAAATTGAAAGAGGGAAAATACAGGGGAAAACCAAACCTTTGAAGAACTTTTCTTCAGTGAATTCCCCTCGAACACCACCACCGGATCTTCCTCGCTATCCTCTTGGGTCTCGGGATCGTGCTTGTGGTAGCACCTTGATAGAAGAGAGGGAGAGATCGAGAGAATCTTGAGAGAAATCCTGGAAGTTTTTCCTTTTTTTTTCAGTTCTATAACCCCCTATCCCTCATTCTCCAACACTTGGAGAAGAAGAAGAAGGGTGACGTGGGGAACTCCCCACGTCACAAAACCTCCCACTCCCCTGCAATTTTGCAGGGGAGTTAATATTAATATTAATATTAATATATATATATATATATAATATATAATAATAATTAAAATATATATATAATAATATGTATATAATAATTAATATATATATATATAATTAATTAATCAAATTAATTAATATAATTAATTAT
>NW_019104668.1:345908-384437 GCF_001995035.1 Momordica charantia
ATTACCTTGATGATCAAATATCTCAAGGCAAGAAAACTCGCTCCTTGTTTGAGATCCGAATCACTCCACAAGCAAGATAGATCAAGTCTCACTTGAATGATCCTAAACATGCAAGCTATTACTAGATTGCAAAATACATTAGCTCTTGGCTAAAAGAAAGGCTCAAAGGCTCATTTCATTACATCATCAAATCTATCTTCTATAACATGACATACATGGCTACATATAGCCTCCAAAACAGACCCAAAGTAACATATGGGCATTTGAAGGGTTGGAACACTTAAGTTCATCAATGGCATAAACAACCATTAACTAATTGTAACCTAAAAAGTAAATGAAAAGTCTTAAAAACTGAAAATACTTAAAAATACACCATAAATCCGAAAATTAAAGATTAAATCAGCAAATCAAGAGTTTTGTAACCATAAAGGATCAAATGAAGCTTCATTTAATGTAGCATGAACTTGAAATCCATAATTTATGCCTTTGTCTTGAATGAAGCTTGAGTTGACTTGTATTTGATTTGAATATGTAGGAGATTCATATCACATTTTAAAGGATATTTTGTCTCCAAAGGTATTCCGTAAGGTGGGCAGAAAAATTTACGAGACCATAGACTATAGCTACTGGATTTGTCAAGACCCCAAACAATCAGATCCCTCCGTTGATTACATTGGCCTCCAACAAGAACAGAGGCCGGTTGGCCCATTCCTCCTACTATCTCTCATTTCAATTTCACCTGAACAAGAGATTCCTTATTTCTTCACCAAGAAGCTTTTTGGATCAACCAATTGGAAGGGAAGGCTATGGATGCACATTTTCAATGGCTGATTAGAGGTATCCACATATCCTCCTTCCAAAATAATGTTATTACCATTCTCCAATTGGAAGACTTGGGAAACCACTCATCGTTGTGCTGCATTTGTTAAGTTATTGTGGGCCCATTGAATAAGGCCCTCCATCCAGCATATAGCTACCATTCATTAGTCATCTCTTTCCTTACGTTTTTCCTCTTCCCATTAATTATATTTATTTTCTTTCCCTTTTATACATGTCATTTGCTTCCCTATTTCATAGGATATATTTAGGGCTGTACATTCCTCTCCAATAGAAACAATCAAACATGCAACATTTTTTCTCTCTTCTCAATCACTTCAATTTCTAATTCTTCATGGTACAGAGCAACTCACTCGATAACCACACTTCAACCATGTCTAAATTAACAGCCAATGAGAAATCAACTACCACACTGGAAGACCATACCACTAGCACTAGGCAGTTCGCAAATAAAAATAGTGAATACATTGACGATCCCCTTTCCGTCTCCTTCTCACTCCTTGCTGTATCTGGGTAGCCATTGATCAAATTTAAGAAAGATGCTCATCCAACCTTGTCTATCCCAGAGGGGAGCACATAAGTCGATTTTTCCCACTATTGTTGTCCTTGTCCAACTTGTTTATCTCTGCTAAATATCCTCTTTTGTTGTTTAGTTTCTCGACCCAAATGACATAGTCGTCATTCTACGCTCCTTGAAGAATTTGTGAGTCAACAGAGAATTTAAAGGGATATTGAATGTGTCTATTAGCCAAGCTAGGGAGCATGACGTTAAGGAGAGGGAGAATGCAGAGTTCCTTCCAATTTCCGAAATTCTGGCTGTTTCCTCTTAAATATTCATCAACACAAATTGTGAATGATTTCTTGTCGACGGGTGTGGACCGCACTGAGTCGACCCAATTTTTCATGGTTTGCATAGGTGGGAAATGGGGCAAGGGGGATGGGGTGGTCAGAAGGGGTGGCAGCCATGGGAGAGGTGGTGAGGGGAGCCAGGGGAGAGAGGGGGAGAGAGGGGGAGAGAGGGTCATTTTTCCCTCATAGATTGAACATTTTTCCTTTTCATACGTCAATGAAAAGTTGTTTCTTGTTAAAAACATTTTGAATCTTACTGTGATAAAAAAACTAGAAGCAAAATCAAATAATAATAAATTTGGCATTATAGACTAAATGGACTTATTTCATTCTCCCCTCTTGAATTTTCTTCTCTCTCCTCGTCTGTACTCGCAATTTTGTCCATCCTATGATCAAGAAATGTTACATTTTAATCCAATGTGATGTTAACACTATCTAAATGTGCACATGACAAATTACAAGCAATGTTATGTTTTAACCGAATATGATGCAACCCTTGTTGAATGACGGCTACAAGGAAAGCTAAGAGAACAACAATAATAAATTGGAAGGATTTTGGATGGGAGCACGAACAAAAGAATAAAACATTCTCACCTTCTTAAAATATAGAGGAGCCTCTTTCGCAATTCCTTGGGGCAAAGGAATGCACTCAATCACGCAATGTCGACGTTGTTTTGCCAAACCCACAACTGTTTCTAGAAAAATCACGTCTCTCTCTTGCTTTGCAAACATCATTATAAGACACTTCTTGAAGTTGCGAATTTCCTCCCACACAGTTTTATCCACACTTCGTGTAGATGATTCATGCTGTAAAGCAAACAAGTCACAATGAAATTACTACTGAAGAATCGTGTGAGGACAGGGTAAAAGAAGAAATCATTGCAACTTCTAAGAGCATTCTACAAATTTTGGATAAAATTTTACATATAAGCTGTTAAATTATATTATTTTCTTTTCATTTCCTATTATATTTAGGTTAAGTTTCCTTGTTCTAATGGGTAAGAGATAAGAGGCAAATGGGTAAGAGATAAGAGGCAAGAGTTTCTTTTCTTTTCTTCTCTGTAGCTTCTATTTATAGTCTTGTATCAATTCTTTGGAAGTAAGAAATAATTATTTTTCTTATCAATTAACATAGTATCAGAGCCTTGTGGCTTTTTTGATTGGCCTTCATTGCCGATCAATTTCGATTGACAGTCATTGTTGAGCAATTTTCGGCTATTTTTTGGGTTCAATATATTTTTTCTCGATCGTTTTTTCTCGTTCGTGACCGTCTGAATCCATCTTGCTCGCCGCAGCCGCCGTGCTGCTACTGCGTCACCGTCGGAATGTCGTGCAAAGATCGTCGCAGCCATACTGTTTCAAGGATTCACAGCCGCTAGTTGTCGTCGGATTAACCATCGTCAATCACCACCTTCGCCATTGGCAGTCGCCGCCATCGTCATCGTTAGTCGTCGCCGTCGCCATCGTTAGTCATCGCCACCCACCATCGTCAGTCGCCGTTGTCAGACTCTAGGAGTACCATTCGTGGTTGCAGGTTTCTGAAGTTTGTGTGGCTGCTGTGCTTTTAGGGTTTCAAAAGAAAGAAGAACCATTTTCGGTCCGGTTGGGCTTGGTTCGATTCACAGTTTCTTGTTCGATTCAGTTCATATTGGTTCAGTTTCAGCCCGGTCTGATTTGATTTTTCTGCTCTGTCCGGTTCAACCTGGTTCGGTCCGGTTCAAAGTATTTCCATCCCGGTTTAGTATATTTCCAATCCAGTTCAGCGCGTTTCCGACTCGGTTCTGCATATTTCGGTTCGGTTCAACATACATTCAAACTGGTCCCGCCCGGTTCAGTTCGTTGTCGGTCTGTTTCATCGTTTTTCGGCTCGGTTCATTGTTTTTTGGCTCGGTAGCTGTCATTTTATCTCTTATAGTCCTTGTCCGAGCAATAAAAAAATTTCTACAGCAGATGGTACCTTAGTAACAGTGGTTGGTCAAGAAGACATCAAGATAAATTCGAACATTATATTAAAAAATGTGCTCCATATACCACGTCTAACTGTTAATTTGATCGCAGTGAAGAATTTGATCAAAGATTTAGGATGCAGATTAATTTTTTCTGATTCTTCTTGTATTTTACAGGACCAGGGCAATGGAAAGATGATTGGACTTGCTGACGAAAAAAATGGACTCTATTATCTTGATGAACCTATTGGTCAGAGTAGTTTTCCAGTCTCCTTCACCTCACAAACTCATCATCCTTCAAGTAAGCTTTTGTTGAACCATTATAGACTATGACATCCTTCATTTCGGACACTTAAAATTGTATTTCCCGATTTATTCAAAAATATTAATCCAGAGTCAATTCAATGTGAAGTTTGTGAACTCGCTAAACACAAGCGTGTACCCTTCCCTAGTAATAATAAACGAATATCAGTTCCTTTCTCTCTTATTCATACTGGTGTTTGGGGTCCCTCCAATGTGCCAAATTTTTCCAAATTTCGTTGGTTTATTGTGTTCATTGATGACTGTAATCGAGTCTCATGGGTTTTTCTTTTAAAACAAAAATCTGATGTTGGTTCTACCATTCAAACATTCTTTCATATGATAGAAAACCAATTCGGAATCAAACCCAAACGATTTCACTCTGACAATACTCGAGATTGTTTCAATCAAAATCTAACATCATTCTTTCAAAAAAATGGAGTCATCCATGAGTCACTTGTGTGGACACTTCTCAACAAAATGCAGTGGCTGAAAGAAAAGTTGGTCACATTCTTTCGGTAACACGTGCCATTCTTTTTCAAAGAAACGTTCCTAAATCATTCTAGGGGGAAGCTATGCTAACAGCCACTTATTTAATCAATCGTTTACCATCTGCTACTCTAGATCAGAAAACTCCTATGTATATCCTATCAAAATTTTATCCTAATTTTTGAATCACAAAAATAACTTGATTCCTCGAGTATTTGGTTGTGTAGCCTTTGTTCATGTTCACAGTCATCAGCGAGGTAAACTTGATCCACGAGCGCTCAAGTGTATTTTTGTAGGATACTCGAACACTCAAAAGAGATATAAATGATATCATCCTCCTTCAAAAAGGAACTTCATCTCTGCTGAGGTTACCTTTTATGAAGACATCAACTTCTTTATCTCACCTTATCTTCAGGGGGAGGAAATATTGTTGGAAGATAAAAATTTGCCCATTCCCAACCTCAAATTTCCTGTATTAAATCTTTTACCATCACCTGTACCAAACCCTATTGAAATTGACCTCAACATTAGTCAATCCTTCTCATCTTTACCACCCATAGGCACCTCACCAGGGCCATCTAACCCTTCTACTACTATACCATTACAGGTTTACTCAAGAAGGAACATTGAAAATTATACGCAAGTCCAAGAGTCTGAACATATCTCTAGAACTGAAATTGACGATAAAAGAATCACTGATGAATCAGACATTAAAATATCTGCTAATGATGAGTCAGACCTGGATTTGCCTATTGGTTTAAGGAAAGGAAAACAAACTTGTACTTAGTATCCATTGTCTCACTTTGTATCATATGACAAACTCTCAAGTCAGTACAGAAGTTTCATGGTTAATCTTACTCAGGTAAATATTCCAAAAACATATATAGAGGCAATACAACATGAAGAATGGAGGCAAGCAATGAATCTTGAAATGTAGACTTTTAAAAAAATAGAACGTGGGAGCTGGTTACTATGCCTAAAGATAAGAAAGTCGTAGGATGTCGATGGATATATACTGTGAAGTATAGAGCAGAGGGAACACTTGAGAGGTACAAAGCATGGTTGGTTGCTAAAGGATATACTCAAACATATGGAGTTGATTACCTTGAAACCTTTGCGCCCATTGCCAAGATGAACACAGTACGAATACTTCTATCACTTGCTGTAAATCATGGATGGGACATGTTCCAGGTGATCTTGAAGAAGAAATTTATATGGAGATTCCACCTAGGTATGAGCAAGCAGGAAATAAAGTCTGTAAATTAAGAAAGGCGTTGTATGGATTAAAGCAATCTCCTAGGGCATGGTTTGGTATATTTTTTCAAGTTATGAAGAAGATGAGCTATAAACAAAGTCAAGGAGATCATACATTGTTTATAAAACATTCTACTACAGGGGGAGTGACAGCACTAA
Source organism: Momordica charantia (assembly GCF_001995035.1). The sequence continues at coordinate 351,743 of NW_019104668.1, forward strand.
TTGTTTATGTCGACGATATTATTGTCACTGGTAATGATAATAACGAACCAGATAAATTGAGAAATTATTTAATCCAAGAGTTTGAAGTTAAAGAACTAGGAAAGCTGAAATATTTTCTTAGAATAGAAGTTGCCTATTCTAAACAAGGCATATTCCTATCACAACATAAATATGTGATTGACATACTTTCTGAAACAGGAAAGCTTGGCAGCAGACCGATGGGAATGCCAATTGATCAAAACCATAGATTATGTGCATCTGAAGAGAATCCTCCAGTAAATAAGGAAACTTACCAAAGGTTAGTTGGAAAATTAATATATCTTTCTCATACGAGGCCAGATATTGAATATGCAGTAGGAGTGGTAAGTCAATTTATGCATAGTCCAAAAGAAGTTCATCTCCAAGCAGTGTACCGAATACTTCACTATTTGAAAAACTCCATTTGGAGAGGATTGTTATTTAAGAAAGGTGAGAAACTCAATCTAGAAGTTTATACAGATACAGATTATGCAGGATCAATAGATGATAGAAAATCCTTCTGTACTTTCTTTGGTGGAAACTTAGTGACATGGAGAAGTAAAAAACAAAATGTAGTTGCAAGATTGAGCTCAGAAGCAGAATTTAGAGCAATAGCATTAGGCATCTGCGAATTACTGTGGATAAAAATTATTTTAGAAGATTTGAAGATTCCATGGGAAATGCCTATGAAACTTACTGTGATAATAAATCTACCATCAGTATTGCACATAATCCAGTTCAACATGATAGAACCAAACATGTTGAGGTTGATAGACACTTCATAAAAGAGAAGCTAGACAGCGGTCTCATATGTACTCCATTTGTACCAACAAATAATCAAATAGCAGATATCCTAACTAAAGGATTGAACAACAACTTTGAGCATTTGATTAGTAAGATGGGAATGGAAAATATTCATTCACCAGCTTGAGGGGGAGTGTTAAATTATATTATTTTCTTTTAATTTCCTATTATATTTAGGTTAGGTTTCCTTGTTCTAATGGGTAAGTGTTTTCTTATCCTAATAGGCAAGGGTTTCTTTTATTTTCTTCTTTGTAGCTTCTATTTATAGTCTTGTATCAATTCTTTGGAAGTAAGTAAGAAATAATTATATTTCTTTATCAATTAACATAAGCTTTTTTTTCTCTCTAGGGCATTTGGACCAATTGTTCTCCATGCAGCATTAAGCATCCTTAAGAAAAATACGTTTCCATATGTGTAAAATGAAATTATGATTTCATTCTCATCCACCACAGTAGAAGCCAATATGAGTTATGTTTAAAACCACAAACGCAGGACAAACAGGACTAGATTTTAACTTACTTGAATAGGGAAAATGCAGCAATGACCAGTAACCACATGCTCCCATTGAGGCAACATCAAGTATGTGTAATTTGCTATTGACACAGTAAGATGTTTCGGCCTGTTCGAATTTTCAAAGCAAAAGATGCAATGTTCTTCTTGAGTTACCATACGTCTTGGACGAATATCCTTCCCAGATAGCTTATCATCATTGCTTCCCCTTTTTCTTTGTGTCTTTTTTCTTGGACCATCTTCATAATCATATTCATCATCTGCCCGACTAAACATGCCGTACTGCTTGTTCTGCATTATATTTTTAGCTAGATAAAGATCTGCATCATCCTCCTTTTTCCTCCTAGATGTATCTGGAAAATGTTTTCTAAACAAAGGGAAAGTATGTATTAAAATGACAGTGAAGAAATTTCCAAGGAAGGAAAGGAATACGCTGCATTCTACAATGACCACCTTATTGTTATTTAAAAATTGAAACCAATTGAAAATAGGAAAATATACCAGAAACAAAAATAAAAGCATAAATTCTTCCATAAACCACCATAATAGACTTTCAAAGCTAGCAAGTGCCAGTAAATTTCACATACAATATTTGTTTCCTAAGGATGAATCTCCAATTTCAATGTACTTTTAAGCTACACATATTTTAGTGATCACAAAATTTTCTCAATAAATCAAAATAGATAGGCTGGTTAGTCAGGCATGTGAATGTGAGGACTAGGAGAGTTCAAGAAGTCAATACCTAGCTGTGCTTCGTTCATTTTGTGGCTTAATAGAATTCCCTTCAAAACTATCTGTTGCCCTCATATTTTGTACTTCTTGCTGAAAAAAGTAAATCATCATAAATTACAAATTTTGAACAAGAAGCTCATACCCCATAAAAGCAAAAGCAACCATGTTAGCATATTCAACTGCTATTATTACCTACATATCCCAAGCCAAAGAAGGTAACATTTCAAGTTATCTCATTTAGCAATGAGATCACGACAAGTTCAAACTATATACAACTACCAAGGGGAAAAAATAAGACAACCAAATCAAGGTACGTTGACTTCTACAGGGACATTGCAGCACACAATTCTAACATCTTTTACCCTCTAAGGCCGTTTGGTACATAGATTTGAAGGGTGGAACTGGGTAAAGGTTTTATATTCCTTTCATTAGTAAGGTTGGATATGAGAACAATCCATGCTTTGGCATGAATATACCCATGAATAATGGGCATTCTAGACCCTTCCAAATTTGTGGGTTTTCTCTATGCCTGGGACTAGACTTTGCATCCATCTCTTCTTTTTTCTTTCTTATGTTAATGGTAGAACTCACTTCTTGTTGACAAGAAGAGTGCGATACAAATTTAGGGGAAAGGTTTTCATATGGATTTCCTATCCCGAGCCATATGAAATCAAACACATCACCAAAAAGATTTCCTCTATAATAGCATCAATATAATGTCTAAATAACTAAGTGTGGCATGCAACAATGATACTCCATGGAAGGATGTAATACAGAATCAAATGAGAAAATGAAGTTCGTGGAGACTAGAACTTGTCCTACCAAAAGCTTTTCGGCTTCATCATGTTTTCCTTTCATTCGAAGCTGAAATGCCTTCGCAGCCAACTGATTTGCACTCGTTGCATCCTTAGCTGAAACAGAATCTTCGTTGAACTTTTCAGACTTTGAGAAAACCAATTCTGATTGAACCTTTGTCTTTGTTGGATCACCATTAGCATTTTTACTTTGTTGTATGAGAAATTCAGATGCAAAACTTCCATCATCTGAGAACTTATTTAAACTGGACATGGCTGATGAAATGAAGCCAGCATCCTTTGAAGAGATATTTTGACTTTTTTGCTTTCCCCAAGACAAAGAATCTCGAACTTTAGGCTCCCTCATTTCAGGGTTTCTGGAAGAGATGTCCTTTAAGTAGTACCTGGAAGAGCTCTAAAATAATAAACCAGATTAGAAAGGGAAGTCTAAATCTCTTCATTCTGAAGAATAAAATAAGTTTCAAACCAAACTATGCAGCCAAATATCCAAAACAGATTTACTCAATCAATGATTTCGAAGTACCTTTCCATGGTCACTATCATTTTGACGGTTTGAAACTTGATCTTCATTGGTCAGCCCTCTCTTTCTATTTCTTATAGAATTCAGATGCGAACGTAATGGTGTCACTTTACCGGCTGCTACAGAGACAGCAAGTTGGCCAAGAGAACCCCAACGTTCTTCAACAACCTATACAATTTCAACTTATAAGAAACCAAAGAACAAAGTTTTGGACTAAAATATGTATGAACAAAGATAATAGTAATAAGCATGCCTCTCCAAGCTTCCGTCCTCGCGCAGCTTGTTCCTCGGCACGCTTCAATGCTTTAAGTCTCCAACTGGCCCCCCCCATCCCCAACAACAGGAGATGGTGGAAATTTGTCTACATTTGTTTTGGTCCTATCACTCGCCTCTGGATAACCAGTTCCATTTTCTTTAAAATATGGATTCAATTCCTTGGGATTTACCATATTTACCTAGCAATAAAAGTAACTTAAACATCGTCAGCCAACAACCATGTGGTTAACCATATAGTTTCAATTAAAATTCAAAACACAAAGCATAACAAAACGTAAACACATCTCAATTTCAATAAGCAGAAAAAGAGTTAAAAAAACCTTTTTGAGCATGAATCCACGAGATATCACATATTCTAGTCAACTTATTAGAAATATACAGGAATACCAAAAGCAAGAGGAAGAAACATCTCTAAAAAGAAACAGAGAGAATATTTCAAAAGGTTAGAGGCTTCCTTTCTAAAGATGTTAACAAACGAGATGAAAGAACATAAATTTTATTAACATATATATACAGCTAGTCCTATATATAGTTGCTTAGGAAGCCACATGCATGCTTTTCAAAAAGGCAGCACCATAAGGCACACATCTCATAAGTTTTTCTTCTAATATATATTTTTTATTTAAAAATAAATAAATAAAAGAAGAAGTATCCTACAAAATGCTTCTTTTTTCTTCTTTTTTTAAGAAACTCTTTCATTGAGAAAAATAAAAGAAAACAAAAGGCCAATATAAAAACGAGAAGGCTGAAAGCAAAAGGAGTCTATTTAATAAGAAAAATAAAAAGTTGCATAAAAAAAAGGACTAAGATGGTTGAAAATAAATGAGATAATGATCATAGAAGTCCTTGGTTATAGAAACCAAGAGACATTTTGAACCTAGTCAAGCCCAAACCTCTCCAAGAACTTTCTGACCCTCTAAGGCTATCGATCATTCCTCTTAGGCCAAATATTCCATAAGGCAGCAAATAGAAGTTAATTTCTCTAGACAATCTCTTGTAAAAGCTCCAATTCTTAAATCTTTCATCATCTTATTATTCATAATAATAAATCTTTTAATACATAAAACATAATTACTCTCAAATTTGGGAGAAAGAATAATTATTTCTCATATTGAATAATAAAACCCTATGTCACCTTAAGTAGAGGTGAGAAACAAATCTAAATAAGGAATCTATCACAATAATCTACTAATTACAAATAATAAAAGAAAAAAACAATAAATAAGTATTTACAGTAATTATTTACTAAAAACACCATAAAACCAACAATTACATTATTCTATTGTGTGTCTCGCGGCAAAAGCTCACTGTTTCTTTTTACTTCAAGCTTATGCCCTAGAGCCTCATTGCAATTTAGGGATTCTTGAGCTTCAAAGATACCACCTTTTGGGCACGGGTGCCCCTAGGTATAGGGGAGCAAAGCTCTAACTCCTTGTCAAAATAATAATAATAATAATAAAAATTCATGTTCTCTTTTTTTTTTTTTTTAATTATTGGGCAATGTAGAGTTGAAGCAATAATAAGAAGACAACAAAATGTATCACTAGCTAGAATGTTCAATACAAATACAGCTCCAATGTCTAATATTCATGAAAGATAGCATAATCTTCCAGACAAGAGTGACCAAAAATCAAGATGACAAATAAGATCAACCAAGAATAAAGCATAATCTTCCAGACAAGAGTGACCAAAAATCAAGATGACAAATAAGATCAACCAAGAATAAAGCGTCTAAAACTACTCTTTGTAAATTTTTTTTTTAAACATAAAGGCAAAAGTTTCACGCTAAGTATGCTGCATAAAATACATAGGCATACTTCCGTTGGAGCTTCATTTTGTTGGTTATCAATAGACTCATTTGAGCTTCTAGGAATACTTTCTTGGAGTTTAAGCATCCACTCCAATCCAATTTCTTTTCTAAGAATTTCCTTGACTCATTTGGAAGAAGTTTCTCTGATGCCATCTAAAAATTAAAAGAAATTATGAAATCCACATAATGTTCTAAAATATGAAACATGACAGTAAAAGAGAATGAGATACATACCAACCACTTACTCACTAAGGATGGAACTTTGACTCTTTCTTTTCCTGGCCCATCTTTTTTCACCTTTTCTACTATGTTTTCGTCGCTTTTTAATGTTGCCACTAGAGCTATCATCAGTGGAAGTAGATGAAGAATATTCACTAGATAAAGTGTTCCTACCACTCTTTGACTTCATTTTTACCCTATCATCATTCTCGTTAGATGAACTGTTATTCTTGTTCCTCTTACTCGCTTTGCTTGAATGATGTTTCTTCCCATCTCTATGGGAATCTACCCTCGTCTCACTATCTGTTGAGGATGTTGAATAATCCTTTTGTGAGTCCCATTTCTTCCTCCCAATCTTCTTCTTTTTTATATTTTGATACTCTTCATCTGAACTACTGTAGCGAGCTATCGTTTCCTTACTTTTTTGTTTCTCATTACCCTGTTTAGAAGAAAGAAAACCATAGAACAAACACCTTGAGTGTCATACTAAATAACCTTATGACAAAATTACATTAACCAAGAGAAGTTCATAATTTAGCATAAGCAAACTTCAAGATTAACATCAAAGCTTAATGGTTCTTACATGTTAACTTTTTCACGAGGAATAAATTTGACTCCAGAAAGCATTTCCCAACCTATTCCAAGAAAAGAAATAATGTAAATACTCATAAAATGCACCAAAACCAGCCACAAAGTTAAACAGATAAATGTTCTTCACACAAACAGAAATGATTTAGCCTTACCCATTTGATCAAGTATTAAATTCAAATGAAAGTTCAAGTTCAAATAGAAATTTCATTTTTGTTGCCATCCTATCACAAACCAACCTCATCAAAGCAAATGCCCTTTGTCAGGTGGGAGAAAACTTAGGCTTTGGAATGACAAATGGCTGGAGCTCAAAACAAATTTTTTTTTCTTTTTTGTAAGAAACAATTTCATTGATGGTATGAAATTATAAAGGAAAAAGATACCTCATTCAAGGGAGTTACAAAATAAGTCTCCAATTGGTTAAGAGATTTAAAAAGTTATAATGATGGGAACAGGGGAATATTTACACCATGATATGACTACTAAGACTATATCATCAAAAAAGAAGGGAAAAGATGGCTCCTGGTCTTTAAAGATTCTATGATTCCTCTATAGACAAGAACAGCCGAGACTCTACGTCTGGGTCCATCTCAAACTCGGATTAGGAAGAGCGAATGAAGAGAATTATTCTGATTTCATCGAAGTTTAAGAACAAAATATATATTTTTTTATCTTACAGATGGGGTAATCCAAGTAACAATTTAGACAGAGGTTATACATACATCTTTTTCACTTTATTTATGGGGAAAGCAAAACAGATCAAACTAATTATTATCAAAATGATTTGAACTATTTCAAAGACCCAACATGCATTTTTGCATACTTTTCCTTGCGTGGATCCTATTTCAATGAGAACTTGATAAGTTGATTCGCCTACACATGAGAAAAAAAAAAAAAAAAAGGTCGCAAGAAGCCTTTTGCACCAAGCTAAGGAATGAAAAACTCAGCTTGGATCAAGGATGGACACTACTGTTTGAATGAATCCAATAATGAAAAGTGTCAGCCCCTCATAGCTACTTGTACTAAAAAAACAAGTAAGCGTAATTCCTCCTAGACAATAAAATATGTTTGCCACTAGAACGGCCCAACTGTTGAATAGTTGCCTAAGCCGGTCACTTAGTTCAATCAAGAAGAAATTGATTTGGATATATTAGACAAATAGTTAACTTCGTCTATAAACTTTTCCATAGAAGCAAGTTAGAAACAATTGAGAAATAAAGCCATCTGATTTGATTCGTTCTCAATAGCCATGATCAGTCCAATATTTTGGTAGACGTGTCAGAGTGGGCAAAGGACAAAGCCAAAGAATAAGAAGGGTCAACGGGCAGAATGGGTGGCCGTGTGCTGGCTGCAATAGAGGGAAAGTTAGGGATGATGGGGAAAGGTCACTGTTGCAAGAAGGAACAAGTAGTGGTCTAGCAGATAAAGGAGTAATGCCTAGAGGGAAAGTTAGGGATGATGGGTAAAGGTCACTGTTGTAAGAAGGAACAAGTAGTGGTCTAGCAGATAAAGGAGTAATGCCTAGTGGGTGCTCTGTTTCAGCAGGTAATTGAGTGTTGCCCATTGATAACTCTGTTTCTATTGTTCCAGGGTACGATCCCAAGACCCTTCAGAAAAGGTAAGTATGCTCTCCCCTCTCTCTTCCTCTTCCTCTCAAGCTCCTCCATTTCAGTTGCCATATTGAAGACTGCTTGACCTTTGTTCGTGTTTAGAGTTTTTCTAAATTGATTACTGTTGTGGGTTCTGTTAGTCCTTAGCCTCTTATTATTATTCATCATGGAAATTAACAATTGCTTTGTTGGAAATAAATATTACTATTTTTGGATTGAAAACAATTGGTTTTTCTTGGAAGATATGAGTAGTAAAGTTTCTCGACGATGAAGCGGAAGCGCCCTACAAAGGAGTTTGAAGAACAAATGGTTGAACTAATGCTGCTACCATTGCACTTTCCTTTCTCGATCCAGACACGAGATGCGCATGGTACGTATAGACTTCAAAAGCTTCGCTATGGTTCTGGTTTTCAACCTGAACTTGCTGTTTGGCCAATCACTGGGGGCTAAGGAGATTTTCAGTAGTGGCTGGTTACAGAAAGAACGGTTGGTTGGCATTTTGGGATATGTTGCATGTCGGATTATCAAGGAAGAAGGACCTCTCAGGGGCCCAAATTGATCCTTCTTCCAAACTATCTTCTGCGGAGGTTGTGGAAGGGAAGACAAAATTTTGGAGCTTGACCCTCTTTTCAGAAGAATGGTAGAATTAGTCCTTGGACTAGGACTAGTAAGAGAGTTTCCTTCACAGAACACACCTATGTAGCACTTTTGGGTCAGGAAAGAATCAGAGGTTGTGGATCTAGATTGGGAAAATGCTATTGTCATCTAACATTTCTGTGCTCAGGATCTAGATTGGGAATATGATACTGTCACCTCACATTTCTGTACTCAGGATAGCTGGAAGAAGATTAAGGAAGCCTCAAATGGAACATGCTCACATATTTGCCAAATTAATCCTCTATTCGACGATAAGGCTCTATTAAGTTTCGAAAAGGGGGAATCTTTGAACTCTGAATGGTTCAATGGAAAGTGGCGTAAGGTTGATGGCTTTCACATTAAGATGGAAAATGGAATTGCAGGGGCATCGTAGGATAGAAGTAACAGTTTGCTTCCGAGGATGGGTGAGAATTTGGGACTTACCATTAAAGTTCTGGAATATGCAGTGCTTTAAAGCAATTGGTACTCATCTTGGTGGTTTGAAGAGTGTTTCATCAAAAACCCTAAATTTGATAGACTGTTCGACAGCCTTGCTTTAAGTTGAGATGAATAGTTGTGGTTTTATCCCTGCATACATCGAAATAAACACCAGATTTGGGATGTTTGTGGTTAGGGTGGATTCTTCCGTTGCATAATTTCAATGGATCGAAACTGGCTAATTCCCAAAATCTGTTAGACATTTAGGCCATGTTTACTTCAAGGGAATGGGAATGAATTTTTCCATTCCCTTTGATGGTGTTTACCAAGTTGTAGGAATGGAATTGGTAGAAAATCAAGCTGAAGTTGAACCAATTTATCTAGAAATTAGGAAGTCCTCAAAGATTTTTTGAACTAAATTACTTTTTTTTAGTTCATATGGTTAGAGCCTCTTGTATAAATATGTGTTACTCACCACTTAAGGAATAAGAAAAAATCTTTCTCCTATAAAAAGCTGCATGGTATCAGAGCTTTAATTTTTTTTTTCTCCAACCTTAGCTTCGTCACCGGAACCCTAGCCACCATCGTCGTAACCCTAGCCAACCCGAACTAGCTTTCTTTCTCAGACGAAGCTGCCGCCTCTGTCGCTGCCCTTAGACAAAGCCATCATCGCCACTACCTCCGTCGCTGTCTCCGTCACTGCCGCAACTGCCTCCGCCACCGCCGCCATACCTTTTTTTCCCTTCAGAGAGTGACCTATTTGTTCTCTTTATTTCCTCTTATTTATCAATGTCAGGATTAGAGTCACAAATTCCCATTTCGCCCTTCACTAAGAACAACCATACTCAGGTAACATGTCACAAACTCAAAGGCCATAACTATCTCCAATGGTCCCAATCTGTGATGATGTTTATGTATGGTCGTGGGGCGAGAAGATCATATCACAAGCAAAGCACTTTCACCTAAGGCTGATGATCCAAAATTTTGGACATGGAGAGGCGAAAACATCCAAGTAATGAGTTGGTTAATCAACTCCATGACCGTCGAGATTAGGGAGAACTTTCTTCTATTTACAACTGCCAAAGAAATTTGGGATGTAGCTCGGGACACATTCTCCCATAAGGACAACACTGTTGAACTTTTCCATATAGAAACTACTCTCCAGGATCTCAAACAAGGTGACTCGTCTGTCACACTTTATTATACCACTTGAACTTGTCATTGGCAACAGTTGGACTTGTTTGACACTCATGACTGGAAATGCTCCGCTTCTGGTGCTCTCTTCTGAGAAATTGTGGAGACGAAAAGGATTTTTAAAATTTCTTGTGGGCCTCAATACATCTCTTGACGAAGTTCGTGGTCGAATCCTTGGTTCTACACCACTTCCCAGTCTTCGAGAAGTTTTTCCTACAGTCCGTCGAGAAGAAAGTCGAAAACAAATAGTGTTGGGACCCACTTAACATTCTCCAACTCAAAGTAGATCTACTCTCATTTCCCAACATAATTACCAGAATAATCCAATTGCTCTCGCTGCTCGAGGAAATTCCCAATCATATGGTAATAGTCGGTGCGACAATGGTGTGACCATTGCCATAAACTGGAACATATCAAAGACACTTGTTGGAAATTACATGGAAAACCAGCAAATTGAAAGCCAAATACTGCCAAGTCAGATTGAGAACCTAAGGGCAATGCAGCTGTCTCTGAAAGTTCTAACCAACAAACTTACCAAAGATTTGTTGGACATGTTACAACAACCCTTGAACAAAACAAATCCACTGGTAGTAAGTAGATTTGGGAATGTGCCCCAACAAGGGTTACCAGAATCCCATGGCTTTCCATACTCGAACTTTTCCATGTGAATGGATAGTGGATTCTTTTTTTTTTTTAACAAACAACTTTTCATTGATAGATGAAAAGATACAAAGAGTTCAAGGATACAACCACCAAAAGGAGAAAAACAAAAACCAAGTACCAACCGAACCAAAAAAACCAAACAATAGCTCCCGAAAGAAAAAATCAGAAACAAACCAAAAAACCAGACTGAAAACCACCAAACCAACTAGAACCGAAAACAACTCCAGCTTAAGAAAACCTAACAAAAGAACAGCAAACCAAAACCTCAAAAAAAATAGTGAAACATAGCTAAGAACAACGAGTCGTCTCGGAAAAGAAAATTAAGCTCTGTCTATCGGAACAAGAGTAATGCCCACTTGGTTGAAAAAATCTGACAAAACTTTGGGGACCGAACATTTGCCGGATAATTCTTGCAATGAGTCATCTTTAGACGGTAACCAAGAAATTTCTTTATCTTCAGCCTCATTGAAAAGAGAAGTAAGACCATCTTCAGATAAAACATCAAAACTGCTAGCAAATGAGTCTTCAACAATGACTTTTCTATCACAAAAATCATAATTACTAATGTTAAATAAGTGAATCTTCATCACCATCCGAGAAATCGGCCTCCAAAAGGGAACTCTGGATAATCACTTTAGAAGAACTAAGCTTGTTTAAGGTCTTACGTTTATAAACAAGGGGAGGGTCCTTCAATAAATGCCTATTTGGAACCAAACAGCCCAAAAAGTCCTTTGGAATTCCAGGCACGCTAGAGGAAATTCGGAGATCCAAATCAGCCCTTTGTTTTACCAAGACCTCCGGATTTAAGAATAAAGTTGACTTATTAATGAAGGCATCAACAACCAACTCCTCACCAACCATATTAAACCCAGCCAACTAGTTACCAACCAAGTTGGAATTGCCAGCCGAAGCATTAATTACAGCAGCATGCAGAAAAGCCTTGGAAGTTGCAGTGTCATGCAAAACAGCATTGGAAGTAGCAGCCTCATGCAAAACAGCATTGGAAGTTGCAGCCTCATGCAAAACAGTATTGGAAGTTGTCTTATTTAAAACATCCAGCTTTACACCAACATCATAATTGCTCTCATCCCTTTCCAACAACCCCTCATGCAGATCAACAAACGCTTTCTCAACCCCAGAAGGAACTTTATCCATATATGACTGTTCATCTTCCCAAACTCTTTTAGCTCTCAATAAATCCAAAGGATTTTTCAGCCAATCATACTCAAGGATGTCTAAAATTTCTGGTCTTGAAGAGGAAGAATCAGAAGCAACGATTTGAACTACCACCTTATCAAGAATCAGATCTTGCACCAACACTTCAGCAGGGATAAACCCACATTGGTTCTTCATCACTTCAATGGAGGATTCAAAGCAATTTAACAAATTGACGGTGTCTAAAGAGATACTGATAAGGCCTCCACATTTCTTTCCATTGAACTCAAAGGTTTTCTTATTCCACAAAGAAATAGGCAAGTTTCTTATTTTGATCCAACCCCCATTGCTTTCAATCAATTCCCCCCTACCATGCTTTCGAGCATTCCATTTTTCAACCAAAACTCATTTGTAGAAGACAAAGTCATTCTTAGAATTAATAATACAAAATTAAACCTCCTAAATAAGAACATTTGAGACAATATTAACTTAAAATTGCAACCTAAAAACCAATCATGAGTAAATATGAAACTTCACTCCATTTCTTCAGCATAAAATCTCTTTGTATTCCTAAATAAAAGTAAATGAATAATTCAATTTACACTACAGCCCGGAACTTAATTACTTCAGTCCCCAGCCCTATACAGTTCATGAGTGGCAAATTTCGTTAAAACACATTTAACAAAGAAAAACAATTTCTTAAGAATAAATCACCACTCAACCCAAAAGCTTAAGCTGATGGGTTGGGTAAATTTAATTCATATATTGGATATCTAATACTATTCTTAATGTCACCCCTCCCCAGATTTTACTCAGTTGGCCCAATAGCTCCCATTAACTAAAACACCAATGTTACCTCCTTGGATTATTCTTAAGAACAAAAAACCTTCATTAACAAACTCAAGCCAGAATCCAAGTACATTTTTTTTAATAACAAGCTATATCGGACAGATGTGTCATGATCAAATGATTTTACATTCTTAATTGAATTCTCTCTGAGCATCCAATGTTTAGTTGACTTTGTTTGTGATCAAGTGGCCGGAAGATTAGTTGAGAATTTGAATAAGAATTTGTGACGATATGAGATGTCTCTTTCCTTTTTCTTTGATGTAGTCAAAAGGCAATTGCTCTGGATGCAAGAGAAGAAAAAGAATGGTAAGACAGTGAATGAATTACCTGTAATGCATAATGGATGATACTGGGTAGCTTCTTTGCATTCAATGACTTGCTAGGTTCATTTCACAGAAAATTAAAACTACATGACAATAGAATGAAAGTAATGATCCGTGAACAGTTGAAGACAGAACAGAAACTATCCAGCAGATTCATCAACTCTCAAGAACAAGAAAAGACAAAGCTCAAGGGCAAAAAAACTCCCAATCGAGATGCTGAGTTAAATTTGATACTGAATCAGAAGCCCAAAGAATCCGCAGAAAGAGAGGAACATAGAGATGTTTACCTGTAAACTGGAGATGGTCGCCGCCGCCGCCGCCGCTGGTGGAGATGGTCACAGACAGAGAGAGAGAGAGAGGAGAGTTGTAAGTCTAAATCATGTCGTGAGGGAGGACGCCGGACGAAAGGGGAAACCTATCAGTAAAAACAATTCGAACCCAACCGGGTTCGGTCGTTCGTTTCGTATGCCATTGAAACCTAACCGGCTGGATTCGAGTTGGTAATTTATATCGATTTGGTTTATTTTAGTTCCAATACTACTAAAACTAACTTCGTCCATATATTGTTATTTTAATACTACAATTTCAAAATGATATAACCAATATTTTATATAAAAAGGTTTTGTTATGATATAATTTATTTGAAAATTTTGTAAATAAAGACTAAAATGGTCCATTTTTAAAAGTAGATGGACCAATACAAGAATTTTAAAAATATGGAAATTAAAATGAACTAAAATTTGAAATTACATGAATCAAAATTAACATTAAAGCTAGAATAAACCAAAATGAACTAAACTTCAAATCATAAAGATCAAAATGATTTTGATTTTTTTCCTTTTACCAAAAGTATTGGTTTTTGCTTTTTTTTTTTTCTTCTTTCTGAAATCTAACATTTATATTGGTCGGGTGTATTTTATATTTTAATTCCATACCTAATTTATGTGAAATAATAATAGTTTATAAATTATATATTAGTGTACTTAGATCTTACAACTTGCCAGTTACTATCTACATTGTCATTGGCTGCGTGTAAAACTGCAAACTGCAAGCCACTATTCTTTTGGAGTATGATCCGCCTTGGGCACTTGGTATTTAATATTGAGGGAAAATACAGTTCTAGTGGTTGAGTTGGAGGATAGGTTTTATTTAGTCTCTAAGTTCAAAAAATGATAATTTGGTCCCAAAATTTAAAAAATGGTTCTAAACGGTTCCTACACTTAAATTTCGGGATGCTGACGTGGCCTTTTTAGATTTTAAGTGGCATTTGCTGATGTGTTTACTCTAAATATGTGGCAATTGTATTTTTTAAAATAAAAACAAATACTTTGATTTAATAGATCTAAATGGAATTGTGACGTAGCTATTTCTTTTCACCTTCATCCCTCTTTCGTCTTCTCCAACGTCTTCTGTAGATTTTGTCATAGCCCACCTTTGTTCATTGTTGCTAACACTAACAAAAAGGGATTCTTTCAAGTGTCGTTGCAGTGAACTCGTCGGAGAAGCGCGACTTTGCTCCCGATGCTGGCCTTCTCGGAGAGGAGAGGCTGGTTTTTGGGAAGTGAATCGAGGTTTCTTGTCCAATCTCCAGCCACGAACTAGTAAGGATTTGATTTTAGTCCGTGAGTTAAAAATAATTTTGGGGGTTTTGTTTTTACTGGGAGAGAAATTAAAATTGATATTGAAATAAATAGTTGTAGTTGAAGATTAATAGTTGATGAATTTGTGAACTTCAAGGTCGGCGTTGGAAGTTTTCTACGGGAGAAATTGGGGAATCTCAAATCCTTGGACTTGTTCCCATAACAAATCATCGTCGAATCGAGGTATATATGTTATGTTAACTTTTTTCTTACTTTGTGGTATTCTCTAACTAAATTATAACTTTTTTTCTTATTTACTTAACGAAAGTTTTGTTGTAGGGTTTATAAATCTGCCATTGGGCGCCTCAAACATCCTAGTCTAGTTTTTGTGTTCAACATACCCATCGACAAAAAAAAAACTTTTTGTTCCTTGTATTTTTAATGTGTAACCACAAAATTACATATGAAAGAAATGTAATGTTTATGGAACGATGTTTTAAGTAATTAAAGAATTAGAAGAAATATTACTCTTTTTCTTAAACAAGGGCAAATAAATAGTACTAGTCGCTAGAAGGGATATTGACGACCCAAAAAAAGTTTTGTTTTGCTCAAATAACTTATCTCTTCAAAATTGTTTTTAATAACCCAAAACTGCTTTTTCTGACACGGCAGGTGGAGTAAATGTACCCAACTACCCCTGAAGCTTGAATTTATTGCAATGTTTGAAGAGTAGCAAACCTCGCTCGAAATCGAAAAATTCCTGACCGAGAATTAATAAAATAATGTAATAAAATGGTTTTGGCCGAGGATTGATGGGTATTATTAACATTCAAATTTCGACCAAGGTTTGACGAATTTTCGGTCGAAATTTCAATTAATCAACAACCTTTCAATTAATGCATACACCTAAACGTTTAACGTTCAGAGAAAAATATCTACGAAATTTTAATTCTCCACCAATCATTTTTGTACTCTGCTTTCAGATAACACAACAAAAGGAACATTGTACTCTAACAAAGTGTACCACGTGCATGTGAACATATCAAGGTCAATCCTCCGTCCATGTTAGCACTTAGGGTTGTTTCTTTTACACGCACACAAACAAGCTAGGAACTATTTCTTTTACAAATGGTGTTTTGTTTATGTTAATGCATAGAGTGAATCTTTTGGTTTATATATGTATGTATATATATACATACATATATACATATACATACATGTATGTATGTATATGTATATATATTTTGTTAAAAAAAAGGATAGAGTTCATGTTGAGTGTGAAATCTGGAATTTTTTATGAACCTTGCCCGAAATGTCATTGATTCCTGCCCGGAATCATGAAGTCGAAAGAATCTTGCCCGAAATTTTACTGAATCTCGCCCGAAAATTGTCATATATTATGAATTTTTATTTCTTATAATGTTCGTATTTTTATTTTAGTTTATAATTTTATATATGTTTGCAGGATGCCTCGTCTGTTTGTTAGTTACGGTGGTCAGTGAAATGAGGTGTAATCTGTTTATGACGGTGAAATTATGGGAGGTTTGGATGTAGATGATATTATAACATATGATGAGCTCAAAAGTGCGATGTATAAGCTCATCAAAGTAGATATTGATAAGTTCAATATTGTGATACAATGTTTATATAAATTTCATTGCCAAGTACCACATTATACATTTTTTATGATTATAACCTTAGTTTTATCTTGAGAGGCCCTCCACATCCCTCTGAAGTACCATTGTTTGTATCCGTGATACCGAAGCAGAGACACGGCAGTGGTAGCAGTTCAAAAAGTCCCATAAGTCTAGCATGTCAAGCGTTCCATTCATTTCTTTACCAATTAGGGCGATGTCTCAATTCCTATTCCAATTCATTCCACACTACCTGGTGTTAGTCCCTCATGTTCTGTCTCGTTAATAACATCGTTAACTGATAATGTGGTCTCACACAACTTAGGTGATGATGAACTAAACTATCATGGTCAATGGGATGAGGATGATGATAATGATGGGTATAATGACGAGGCTGAAGATAACGATGGGGATAATGATGAAGGTGACGAATTTGAAGGTGATGATGCTGAGTTTGAAAACGACGTTGGGATTGCCAATGAAAAGGAGGTAGAGCTAGTGGATGTATATGTCCCATCTTCTGCACCCTTGCATGAAGTGAACAGAGTAAGTAGGAATGCACCTTATGCCACTAATCAAGCTTCTTGCTTTAGAGATATATCAAGGACAGTTGATGAACTTAGTTTGACCTCAGAAGAAATTGCAGTTGGAGTACTTTTAAATCAAAGGCGGAATTGCAGTTCAATATATCGGTCTTCGCAATGCAATTGAACTTTGAATACCGAGTGAAGAAATCTACGAAGAGTTTGCTAACTGTTGGATGCTGCAGGGATGGATGTAAATGGGGCATGCGTGCGAGGAGGATTCCTGGTTCTGATACCTTCCTTATCTCCAAGTTTTTTTGTGTGCATAATTGCAAAGGCGAGCTAATGAAACATGATCATAGACAAGCCCGAAGTCGTGTGGTTGGTCAGATCATAAAAACCAACTTCGAGGATCCAAGTTGTCGTTATAGGCCGAAAGATATTGTTAACGACATGCGCACAAATTATGGAGTTAACATTCGATATGAAAAGGCGTGGCGTGCAAGAGAAGTAGCCTTGAACTTTTTGATGGGTTCGCCGAAGAAGTTTTATACTCTGCTGTGTAAATATAGCGAGGCGTTAAAATCTGTGAACCTAGATATGACATTTAATTTGAAGCTTGAGGATGATAAATATTTTTAATATGCATTCATGGCCCTTGGATGCTCTATAAGGGGGTTTAGAAGCTACATTCGATTGGTTTTTGTCATTAACGATGCTCATCTGAAAGGAAAATATAAAGGTGTAATACTTATTGCCTCTTCCATTGATGGTAATAATCAGATCTATCCAGTAGAGTTTGCAATTGTGGATAAGGAATCAGACAACTTTTGGACTTGGTTCTTGGATTAAGTGAAGAGTGCAATTGGAGAGGTAGATGGATTGATTTTCGTGTTCGCAATTTTCGGGCAAAATTGCGACAATTTGGCCTGAATTAAGCCCAAAAATCAACACTATCGCCCAAAATCAACCTCGTAAATAAAATTTTTTTGATATCTAAGATTAGATACTACAACTATGGGCAAACGAACGTAAGTTTAACTAATATTGGCTTATCAGAAAGAGTATATTAAAAGTATCCACCTAAAAATGAAACAAAATACATGTGATTAAGTCTTCGTAGTTTGTAACGATTGGCGGCAAGTCTATCGATTGTGACCTTAGATCCCACACCTACTACACTTATGAACTTGTTGCGGCTCTCCGGCTGACGGTATCCGTATAGTTTGTCGTCGTCCAACTCTCAGAACGAACTTCAGGGGCTCGATGGTGTGTTCGACAAAGTCATCCGGCAAAACCCAATTCTCCTCGTCACCCAGTGGATAGATTGGTTCAGCATATGCATTTAATTAGTGTCTCCAATTTATACTTGGATGAAAACAATGTATAACGGTTCACGATCCGAAGCATGGCTGCAGCAACAACATGAGAGCATGGAAATCTGGTAGTAGTCGAATTGCTTACACGTACACGTCTTACTGTTCAGATTGACACGCAGCTTACTACTACCATCGTGTACCTCGAACTCGTAATTGATGATCGGTCGAATGGTGTGTCGTCAGACTTGTTCAGAAGCTTGTCTTAGAATGTCCTCAACATATTCAATAAGAAAAGATGTTCTTGTGGCTGCATGCATCCGTCATTCATAAAATCATCGTTGTTGAAGCGCACGACAATTTTCTAACAGTGCAGTAACTGGCAAAGCTCGTGCATGCACAAGTACTGCATTCATGGACTCTGCAATGTTAGTTGTCATTTTGTTGTACCTCAATCCAAGTTGATAGGATCATGACCGTTTGTCGAACTCGACTTCCTGTAGGTACCTTTGAACTTCTGGGAATCCAGCGAGTTAGTTCCAATAATACCGAAATGTTGATTTCTTGAATGCCTGCGTAGCTTGAAGATACAGCATCTGCATGCCCTCCTCGTTCTTAAACTTATCATTAAGGTTCATCTTGTGTGATGCATGTAACTAACGTGTTCAGCAGTGGGGAATACATTAACTACAGAGTTACGACTTCGGCCAACGAATTTTTCCAACGTACAAAATGGATTGCGCTGACTTCAGGCGAATGAGGTCAGTATCCAGGTCAAATTTCACGCGAAATGGTCGCCATTTCACCCGAGAATTATTCTAGCGATTCAGTACTGTACGTTGGAAAATTCATCGGGCGAAAATTCCATGAGTTCGGGAGAGAAATTTTCCAGCGTACAAAATGTCTTGAGCTAACTTCGGGCGAATGAGACCAATTTCCAGGTCAAATTTCACGCGAAATGGTCGTCATTTCGCCCGAGAATTATTATAGCGATTTAGTAATGCACGTTGGAAAATCGCTCGGCCAAAAATTCCACAACTTTAGGCAAGAAATTTTCCAACGTGTATTACAAATTATCCATCAACTATAACGACTGACACCACAATTTATCAAAACAAAGAAATTAAATGATTGTAAAAAAGCTTGAGTTCAATTGTAACATTAATTATAGTCGCGAGGTAGTCGAAGACATAAAAATTACAAATTATCTATCAACTATGAAGACATAAAAAAGTTTGCACGATGTATTCGAATAAGAAAATTGACCTGTTCGCCCACAGTTCAATCGCAAATTTTTCCCTAAAAAATCTAATTTTGTCTTGCATTAAGGTGGCTATGTTGGACCTTGTTGCATCATATTCAAAATATTTGACACAGAAAATCCCGCAATCACCAGAGCCAACCTGTTGTGGTGCCGACGTTACATGACGAATGCGCTATGGTAGGTTTGGTTAGGTTGGCCTCTTTATCATAACACTAGCCCTGTGCATCAATGCCGGGAGGACGACATTCATGGGCTTCAACTCGGCCTCCATAACCACCTGCAGGGTGGTCGCCCTCAGTGAATCTCACACGACGATCTCTCCCTCTTCCATTATCGATGCAAACCATGATCCAATGGTTTCCACCGATGTTTAATGGTAGGTAGACAACATCCAATTCAATCCACCGTTTCTGGTAGTCTGTGTGCGTCTCATCTATGTAGCTAAGGACGATTTTATATTTCCCATGCCAATTGTATTCCGCTGCAACTCTGGCTGGCACTGAGTTCGGGGCTACCAAACGTTGGTACAGTTCGTCGGTTTGTCAAAACAAGTTCTGTAATTGGTGGCAAAGACATGTTAGAACATAAATTACTATGCATATACGCGGCTTATAAGAACTATATATTACGTACCGCAAGGACTATGTCAATGGTGGTGAACTTTCGACAGCACAAGTCTAGCCGTTGCTCAAGCTTGTTCCGCGTGAACATGACCTGTGAATCCACCACCTGTATAGGGTTACCATTGCTAGGAAATAATAATTGTGACAGTAGCATAAATGAGGGTTTCGACCCCGTACCTCGCTCGTCAACCAGTTATCCGATGTGAGAAGGTCATGAAACCACGTTTTTCCTCGAGCACCGTAACATGACTTTCTGAAAGAATGGTGATGTACTCAACCCTATCACAAGTGGCTTAGGCAACCCTTGTAAGAACAAGTACCTCATAAACACACACGACAACACCTAGTACACACATAAAGAATCACCCAAGGGGAAGAAGATGAGACTTACCTTGAAGTTCAAGGCTTTGGATGGAGAGAACTTGTTCTAGATCCAAAGTGAAACATTCCACAAGTTTGATGACCAACCTAAACTTGCATGTTTCAAGGGTTTTGTGCAACTAGATCAAAAAGCACCAATGTTCACGGTTTTGGGAGCAAAAAAAAGCTCAATGGCTATTTTCATTCATCAATAATCCAACCTCTTAAAAGTACAAAGAAGAAGCCTTTTATAGGCATTTTGAATTTCCATAAAATAAAAGGAAAAGAACTTTAACTAAACCTAGACTAAACTAGTTACAAAGGGACTTAACTAAATTACGTAAACCTAAAGTTGGCTCTAAGAGCTATTACATAAATTTTATATTAAATCCAAAAGAAGGTTACAATTCTAATTACATGAAAACACTATTTTAATGATCAAACCCTATATAACCCCTAAAAGTTCTTTTCTCCACTTGTTCTCTTTCCTCATGAAGCTTGAGTAATCCATATGTGGAAATGGAGATCCCCTTCTTCATCGATTGACCCTCATGGCATGATGTGCGTTGCATGAAGCATATCAAATGGTCAGTATTCGGGTTTGCCATCCATGTATGAAACTTCTCGACTTGATCGGACGGGACATGCACGAGTGGATCATACCGAGTAACCTTCTTTCGTTTCCCGTCCACCAGAACTTGGAACGAACCCTAAAGCTTCCATGGCAGCTTCCTCTTTCACGACCCTCGTCGAGGTTTAGGCCATTCAATCGACTGCGAGAGATGTACTACATCCGACTCCGCCCGTGACGTACCAGATGTATTCTCGACAGTCTGGGATTGAACTTGTCTCGGTTTTTCCAGATCCGAGTCGGTGAAATCATCTGCATGTTGGTCCTGTAGAAAATATGTTAAAAGCCGAAGTGCTTTATTAAAAGGTCGACTACCGAGAATAAATACCTCATCTCCGGACGACTCGGAGTACTATGAATCTATTATGATATGTTCAACTGGTGTGCACTCGCCGGGACAATGTTGAAGAGGGGCATTCTCGACACGAGCATGTTCGCCCTGAGATACATGCACGCCTTGATCGCAATGGCATCTTCGGTTTCCACACCCTTGTCTTCCTGCACGTTCTCTTCATGCACGTCTTGCTTGCACAACAAGTCACGTGCATGTTGCTTCAAATATGACACATGTAGACCTCATTATTACCGGATTAAGACTTAGAATTTGAAATGGAAAAGTAACAAAATGTACCTCTCGTTCAAGTGTGAGATGGCCACCCGATGCAGCTTCCAATTCAGCCTGCTCCCCCTCTTGATCACAACGAGGTGATTCTCTCTCATGCACGCCTAAATCTAGAGGATCAATGAAAATGTCATCAGCAGATTGTTTAGAACCATCACCACCACTAGGTCCATCACCCCGTCCATCATCACCGGGCCTGTCATTCCATCCACCGTCCGTACCAGTGTGTCCATCACCTGATCCAGTCCCTCTCATGTTGTTGGGATCTACAGGTAAACCCTATAAAATGCACTGACATATTAATATAAAAAAATATTCAATAGCACGTTAATTATTATAAATGACAAAATACATTATCTTAGTTATCCGACGAAGAAATTTCCGAATGGATTTCAATTCAGCCTTAATACTATCCATCCGATTGTCCATGTGCTTCAAACGTTTTTCCACTCTCCTCAGACGCACACTGGACATGCGTCCCTTCTTGTCACTCTTACTCCTCTCAGTCTCATTCTCCTCAACCTCCACATTCCTTGCTATTATTCTCCCCACTCTTATTCTCCTCATTCGCCTTCTCTTTCACACCCTGATCGACATTCACACTTCGTCCCCCAACGTTGTTCTCATTTCCTCCGCGTGCTTTCTATGGTTTAGCAGCATCGCTTCCATGCAAACCTTCGACCATAACTTCGTCGTTCTTCGCTTTGGGTGGGTCGAAGGGCCTATTAAGGAAGTTTGTCTCCGCATCGGTTGGATTTAATGTTAGCGTTCTTACCAACAGAAACGGTAAGTTGTCGATGGTGTGAAGATGAGAACTAATTAATAAATAGTTATAACGTAAATTCAACTTACAGTAGATGACCGAAAAATCTCTCTGGCCAGCATGTGATATGTAGTTGAATAGCCACACGTCTACCGGAGGATGTGTGGCACGACGTCCTGACTTACTATAGTCCCAACACACCCCGAAAAAGAAGATATAGTCTTGTACGCCCACACTTGTACAAATACACGATGAATGTAATAAACCATAACATAGAAGAAAAATAACGAATAATATAGTTTTTATGTCTGTACTTGGAACACTCATGGAAAACCATAGAGACTATATGATTTTCTCAATCCTCCCTCCTTCGACTTTTTGGATACGCCACGTTGCTAACTATAGATTGTCTTCTCAAATGACAGCAATGCCCAATCGTGGTTACAACARACTTCCCAATCATCCACTATTCCTAGCAAAGTATGGTCAAACTTCATGTTTCTCTCTCTCCCCAACAGTACTAACTCTACAAAGTACACTACTGACACCTTGACTGCATCAAAGTCATCCTTGAACCGAATGGATGTATATATCTTCTCCAACTCACTCAATAATAGGTCCGTGCTATTATTGAAGATCCTAAGTCTTTGAAGATACGTGATTTTCCTAACTAGACTCCTAGAATACACTTTAAACCACTAATGATATCAAACTCTCTCCAACTGAACGACACTTTAGTCCCAAAAAGGTTGAAGCTAATAGTATCTGGTGTACTCTCCTCAACCTCCCTAAGTAAAACACTATGTATCAGGGGCCCGTTAAATACGAGGTCCACATCAAGAAGGTGGCCGAAGACAGTTTTCCTAAATATAGCAAGCTGTTTTAGGGTCAGTTTTATCTTAATATCATTGCTTGTTTTCGCTATATGCGATAGACAAGTTAGGTTGGCAGAGACATAGGTTGCAGGATCGATTTTAGGTATCATTTTACAACACCTGGAAGGAGAGTCAAGAATAAAAACAACACAATAATTGGGTAGAAAGAACCTAGAAACAACCAAGTGAACAATTGACATATCAAAAAAACCAATTTTGTTGACGTACTGTGAAATTTCTCGATGTCGACTTCGGGTGAAATTGATCCCGAGAATTAAAAACCAAAAATTTTCAATACTGTCAAATTCCTCGGGTTTAAATTTGGGCGAAATCGTCCTCGAGAATTAATATGCAAACGAAAAAATTCTCGGGGATTTTCGGGCGACGTGTTTCACGAAGAACCTCTAAAAAATTGGAAACCTCAGTCTTCCTCACTCGAATTCGTCCCAGGAATTTTTTCATAACATAAACCCCCAATTAAAAAATTCGAATTCACCAGCTTCCTACCCCATTTCGCTCAAAATCACCCCGATTCATCACCTTTTTAACCTCAAACCACTTTAAACCCGACATTTACAAACCTATAACCCTTCTAACCCTAACAGATAATGACGATGAGCATTAAAACCTTTTAATTGATGAAAACTAAACCCTAAAAACAATAAAATTGATGATAATAGAAAAGGAAATTCTTAGATGCTAAAATCGACAAACCCTATTTACACAAACTAACGAAATTAACTTACCTCCAATATTGAATGCCAACCGCAAGGAAGGGAGCTTTTTAGTCCGCTTTAGTTCTTGAACAGAGGAATAAACGATGAAAAAAACGGAAAAGGAGAGGAAGAGAAAGAGGGGGAAACGGGGAGGCTAACGGTTGTTTTGGAGGCAATGGTAGATATGTAATTTCGTTTAATTTTAATTTAATTAAAATAATAGAATTGGTCATCCAAAACATTTATTTAAGGGTGGGTTATTTGAGCAAAAAGTTATTTTGGGAGGGTCATTTGAGTCATTATCCCTCGTTAGAGACTATCCATGACTCCGATTTTTTTAACCTATTTTATTGCCTAGAATTTACTAAGTTTGCCTAATTTTTATCTTTTTGTCCTTTATCTATTCTTACCCGTGACAATAGTAAAAAATATAAGCACGAGAATAACAATTAACAATTTGAATGATAAATTGAATTGGGATATATATCTAATCAAAAGGTTATAAGTTCGAATCCTCATCCTATATATTGTACTAAAAAACAATTTGAATCATAGTGAAAAGGCACTTGATTATAGCATAATAAATCATCGTGTCTTTAATTTGTTCGTACATATAACCATAACAATTTAAAAGGTCGGACTAGGCCCCATCCATAAATATACTTGGCAAAAAATTAATAATGATCGAACAAAATCAAAGTATATGAAATAACTTTGTATTTACTGTAACTTACAAGTTGAGAAATAGTGAAGCCCATAAATGTATTCTTTCTCCTTTTTTGGCCTATCGAATTTACAGGTACCTTGAAAGATCATGCATTATGGGTAATAGCTTTGCATTTACCACACCTTATTGATGCAACATGTCTTCTCATCCAACTGGATGATACTTCCTCATCAATGTCTCTTCTTCGTTGTCTCCTTGATCTTCTTGGAAGTCTTCTCAAGGTAAGTGGCTTAAACGAGTCTTCTACGGTTCTAGGAATAATGTGGGGCCGTTCGCTGGTTTAATAAAATGAGTGTATGTTCTTCTTTAAGTTTCCTAGTGAAATAATTCATCAACAATCTCTTCAGGCTCCTTTTTAATATAATAGATACACTCGTTACTACCACATGTTTTGAGCGCTAGATTTACAACATATTGGCTAGTATTTTCATTAACTTAAAACATCATATTTCCTGCTCACTATGGTATCGATCTACTAGACAAAGACTTACTCTTATCCAATTTCAGTTGAACTCGTCTCCCCAATGGACCATTAAACTTAGAGTAACCTTTGATTTCTTACTGATTTGGGTCGTTACCAATTTTCTTGTTATCTCAAGCATCTGGATTATCACCTTATCTCTTGCATGCAAAATGAAAGCATTAAAGGAATATATATCACACTTCACATTAGCTCTAAAATCATGTCTAGATCAATATTTTGTAGATATCCCATTCAATTATTGGTATGCATTTACATCTAGTTTTCCTAGTTCTGTCATGACATCATTAAACTCTGACCTATTTGTACATTTAGCAGCCTGCCAAAATGCTTATTCAACCGCCATCCCTTTTGAACATTTTAAAGTTTGCATATAAATGTCTCACATATAATCTATGAACAATATTTGGATACAAATCATTAGAGGTAGGCACTAGTCCCTGATAAGAAAAGTTAAACAATAATGTAATCAATAAAAATGGAAAAGAAAAAAAACATGATATCAATATATAAGTATCAAGTTCAAAAAATAATTGGTAAATTTTGGATGAGAAAATACCTTTTGTTGATCAGACGTAAAGATAATGTCATTGGATGAACCAATGTCATATTTCAAAAAGTACAAAAACCATGTCCATGAATTCTTCGTTTCTGCTCAACAAATGCCCATGCAATGGATAGATGCAATCATTTTCATCCACTCCTATTGCCGACATAAGCGGTCATTAACATGATCCTTTTAGATGACATGCATCCAGACTGATGAATTTCCTACAACCACTAATAAAGCATCTTTGCAAGCCTAAAGCAAATATACAGTCTTCTAAAGGTTAGAAATTAAACAGTCACTTTTTGAAACTTAGGTACCAAATAGAAACAGATCCTCAAACTCAGAGACTAAAAGTGTATTTTACCCTAATATTTATAATTTTTTTTCTGTGCTGCTATGTATGCTTTCGCAAAATAATAATAATAATAATAATAATAATAATAATAATAATAATAATAATAATAATAATAATAATAATAATAATAATAAAACATGAATCTCTTTTTATTTTTTCATTCAAATAAATAATTTTATATGTCAATCTAAGCCTAGTGTTGGAGTTGGAAGGTAAAATATCACTTACCACGTATAGAGAAATAAAAGATCATCACAGGTGACATTTCTCAATCACCTTGGAAATACTTGGTCACTGGTCTATTTAGCTGGACTAGAGTCTGTTTGATCAAGAATTTGACCAAGTCCTCAAAGTTCGGCAATGAACGAGCTAACTTTTCTGAACGAGCTGAAGTGATGCAAGTAGGGGACGTCCAAAAGAGAGTAAGCACTATGATGCTCAAGTCAATAGTAAAACCGATCTATACTCTTAAGTGGGAATATAATTTCGCATACCTAAAATTAGACAATAGGTCTCTATCTATGGACGAAGATTCCGACAAGCCTCCAACGACTGTTCGACAGCCTGAGAATCGCAGCGTGTTATCGTGAATGATGTCAGAGATCTGTGCCTGCAGAAGTAAGTATAGGTCGGCTCAGCTGATAACTCAGATGACCGAGGTATAAGTTTGGGCTCAGGTCGTCGAGGTGTGAGACTTTGGTTGACTTGTTATGGAACATAGGTAATGACCAAGGTCCGAAATGTCAATTGGAAATGTCGAAATCCTAATTTTACGGATATGTTGATGTGGGCGGATATTTTAGAAAAAAATCATGAAAATTGTGAATATTGATGCAAATTTTTTGAATTAGTAAATAAGACTTTAGTTGTAGCTTAATTAGCCTATAATTTATCAGTTTTAACCATAATATCTAAATATATAAGTAATATGCTTATGAAAATGTTGTTGCGATGAAGAAATCAAAATAAAATTATGAAATTCATGGAAATTATTTGATAGTCGTGGATGTGAAATTGTGAGGAAGAATTGAAAGTAAGAGGATATTTATAGTTAGTAAACCTATTTTAAAATAAATAAAATAAAAATAATTTGAGTGAATTAGAAATTCAAATATAACATGCTACTTGGTCCCAAAATCTAGTGGGGAGAAATTTATTGGGAGAAACTTTATTGTACTACTAAGATACATATACTAACTATCCAATATTTTATCATATAATCATTAATATATTTATTTTATTATAAAAGGTTCATACTATTTATTTACTAATAAAATATTGATGTATTTATATATATTTAAATAGCATATTTGTCAGTATTTTTGATAATATTATAAATTTGATAAGATGAATCAATCAACTTAAACTAAATTCATATCAACACTTATTTATTAATTACTTTTATGGATTTTATACTATTAAATAAGTTGATTTAATATTTATATTTGTCTTGCCTTGCAGTTATAATATGAAAGTTTTATTTGATATAGATTTTTTTAAGGTTGATTTGATATAGATTTGATTTATGATTTATATAAGGGTGTTTTCGTAATTTTAGGTTTTTTTTTTAAAAAGGAAAAAGAAAAGAAAAGAAAAGGAAAGTGGAAAAGTGAGATGTGTGTGTGTGTTGTGTAGGAAGCCACGTAGAGATGATAAGTAAAAGGAAAAAAAAGAAACAGAGAAGAAAACGAAAGAAAAAGAAGAGAAGGAAAAAAAAAAGAAACCAAAGGAACGAAAACGAAACAGAGGAAGGAGAGGATGAAATTGAAGTTTCTGAAACCGGTTTGAGGTTGGGAACCTGATTTTGGTAAGTTTTGGAATTTTTAAACCCTGAAATTCTAGGTATGGACTCTCTTGCTTTGTGGGTTTGTGAATCACAAGTTTTTTTTTCGAGTTTGGAATGAAATGGTCTATGGGTGTTGCTTTGCCTTAGAGATTTCTTGAACTCTTGTGATGGTTTCAGCCTCTGTGCATGATTTCATTGTTGTAGGTCGGAGGAATCTGTGAAGCAAAAGAAGAAGAAGATAAGAAATGGAGAGGAAGAAGTGGAAGGTCTCGTTGGTTGTGGTTTGGGAAGAAGAAGATGAATAGTGTAGAGGAGAGAGAAAGGCTATGTGTTGGGAATTAAAATTAAAAATAAAAGGAAATGAAAGGAAAAAAATGGTTGGGAATTGAGGCTTTTCACGTGTAATAAATTGGAATGGGTTAAAAGGATATGATTGTGGGAAGTGGGTCCCATTTGTAAGGAAGATGAGAGAGGAAGAGGTGTAATTGGATGGTAGAGAGAGAATGAGGTTGTTGATTAAATTTATGGTTTAATTTGAAGAATTGTAGAGTTTAAATTGGTAATTGAGGGTGAATTGAAATTTCATTGGTTATTATTTCAGGACGATCGGAAATTGGAGCAGCGTACCAACCAAATTCACCTCGTTCATAGGATTTGTGAGTGGTTATTTTACTAAATATTTTAAGATATCTATTATAGAACTTCAAGAAAATATATATTACGTATGTTTGATTATTTCTGCTGAGAAATTGAGTTTGCTGAGAATTTATGAATGTTTTTTAGAACATAGAAATGTTTTATGATTTTCTGAGAATCGTTTTCAAACCACCATATTGTTGTATCCAGGTGATTACCCTTATGCTATGTGAATGTGTTTCAATAGTATACCCAGAAATAGAAGGTCTTTGGGACCATTTTAGTCCACGTGTTGAGAGAAATATTCTGCTGTGTATATTGAGATTACTCTATGCCAGTGGACCAGAAATAGAATTATTCTGCTGTGCGTATTGAGATTACTCTGCGCTAGTAGACCAGAATAGAATGTGGATACATATATGGTGTTGAGTTTCCTTAATCTGTTTTAGGTTTGAAAGAAGATATTTGATATGTATTTCAGAAAATGTTTTTAGGAAGTATATGTTGTTACAAGTTATGCTCAGAAAATTACTGAATTTTAGTTGCTCAAGTTATATGAAGTTTTAACGAGAATGTTTATTATTTCAGCTTTATGAAGCTCGTCTTAAGAATTGAAATTTCAGCTGTTTTTATGGAATAAGTTTTACGAAATTATTTTCTTAATAAAATGCCACTCACTGATCTTCCTAGCTCACTGTTTATCATTGTTTTTCTCCACCAGGCTGCACCTGAGTTTCATAGAGACTTGCCGACCAGTTTCTGCCACTCACTGTCTCAGAATTTGCATATCATTTTGTATGTACATCTGGAATGACTTATACTGGAATAGTTGTACCTTCTGTGATTGTACAACATGTTTAGGAGTCGTGGCCGAGTAGTTATTTTTGAGATGATTATGTTACACTTTATGTCTTATATGTTGAAGAATAATCTAAATTAGTTTTAGAAATTTAGGAAGAAGTTGACTATAGACTTGGTAGATGGTTGAGGGTCTGTAGTCGGCACGATTTGTCCTATAGTTAGTAGGTGTTTAAGGCGGGTCGTGTCAATTTATTTGTTTTTTTAGGTTTATTTGATATATATTTGATTTATGATTTATTTGCTTACTTTTCTTAATAGAACATCTTTGTAAAAGAAAAATAAAAATCTTATCTAAGTTTTCAAAATTCTCTTGATATTTTAAAACTAATTAGAAAAATTTAACTACTATACAACAAAAAAGAAATTATGAATTCAAATACTAAATTAATTTCAAGCTTGGAGTTGAAATTGAATTATTTGAAAATAGTTTTGCAGTTTTTTGGATGATAGAATCACGGTAAATAGATGAAAGAGGCCAAGTTTAGTGGAACAGTTGGTAAATAGATGAGTATGAGAGAATCACCACAATAGAATCCGAAAAAAAAAGAAGATATGAAGTGAACAATAATAGGCGGAATGTTGTCGACACCTTAACATTTCGAGGTGTCGACGACATATTATCAGTAAAAGGGGAAAACTATTTTCCCCCCTCATTGATATGTCGACGAGAGGTCGACATGTCGAAGTGTCGATCAACGTTTTAAACCATGGTCATGACCATTTCTTGTAGTTCGCTCTGCCTTTACCAAGGTCCGAGATACAATTTCTTTCATGTGTGAATCATTATGCTGACTCGTCACTATTGAGCATATCACATGCTGACACGTGGTTGGTTAGAAGTCACCTCCAACATTGGCCCCCACTTTGTCGAGCTACAAGGTCGGCTCAACAAAGCAGACATTGCATCTCCGCTTGTCGAGGAGTGAGTTAAATCATAAAGAGATCACGAGGATCGAAGCGGCAAGTTGACACAAGATAATGTCATTAGGGGTTGCATTTTGGCGGGATCAAATCTAAGCCGTTGAATTTGAATTTATGCGAACAATTCAAATCTATCATCACTTTGCTATGAGTGGCTCATTCTTCACTTTTACTCTTTCAATATCTTCAAACTCTCTCAAATCCTTTTTGAATCCAAGGTGACTGAAGCTCGTCGCTTGATCCGTAGGTGTTGGGACTTTCTCTACCTTTAAAAAGATTAGAGACTCGTTCAAGCGCACTTGGTCACAAGTAATACTTGGGAGTAATCCAAGGTCGAATCCTCAGGGACTTGTTGCTTTCAAAACCGGTTTTAAAGAAGTGAATGGCTTAACATGCAATTGTGGTTTATGAAGAAAATAGTGATGAAATGTTGTTGTTTGGGGTTTTAAATATCAAGCAATTTAATAAAACTCAACCTCTTTACTTCCTACCTTAGTTTTGATGCAAAACATGGGAAATACACGATGTTCGGAATATGCTCTAGGTGCAATTCTGGCTCTTCTTGGGAAACTAAGTTCTACACTTTCACTATCGTTTTTGGTTGCTACAGAGGCTAGGGTAACCTACAATCATATGTCTATGTGTGATTAAATCATAGAGAATATTTATCAACTGATTTGCATTATGGGTCAGAGGGCCTATGTCTAGGACCATGTTTTATGCCATTATGTCTAAATCACATCCCATATTGGTTTCCTATTATTTTACCTAACTCACCATTCTCATGGTTGAACTTCAGTGTGTAAATCAAGTTCCCACCGGGCAAATGGAAAAACAAATGTAATGAGAAGTTTTTAGAAACCAACCCAAAAAAGTGCCAGGCACAATCCTGGGCAAAATCCCGAGCTGTTGAAAATCAAATCATTTTGACCAAGACATTCCACAAAGAGGTTGATAACTAATCTAGTCCATGATTAAAGGAAAGAAAATGCACGAAAACATAAAGTAAGTATTTTTCATTGAATTAAAACGAATAAATAAGCCGTACAAGGAGTTCTAGTTTGACCCTATTATCTTTCGAGTGTAATGGGAGTGTAAACTCACTAAAGAACTAAAAAATAACAGAATAAATGAAGAACAAAAGGTAGATCTTGAATTAAAGGCAAAGCAAAAGTATGAAAATACAGGGAAATAACAACTAAGACATAAATCTAAAGCATATGAACGAGTTATACAATGAAGGGAGGTAAATGAAGCTGAAAACGAGTTTGGAAGGGATGATTTGCTGTTGAGGGAGAGACTCCATTTTATAGGCCTTTGAGTTGGTTGAACTCCCCATCTTTTTAGGTGGAGATTCACCTAACAACTCATTTTTGACTTGGACTCACGGTTGTAGCTTGATTCAAACATGTAGGAAATGTCTTCCTTGCTCTTCATTAATTGGCAAAGTTGGCAAAATTACTCCAAAATGGCACCAGGTGCAATTTTCATGCAAACTCCGAAAACTGTTATTTTCATCGAACTTTGACCATGTTTTCCTCATTTTTTTCCTAAAGTACCATATATTGAAACTTATCCAGAAATGTTCTATACATGTTCTACTTTAAGAATATGTAATTCTTTTTGACAAATAATGATGGGAAAAGGTTCAAAATCGTGGTCAAATAGGCCTATCGACACACATTTCTGTAGTAAAAAGTCAACCCTAACACAGCCCCAAACTTAGCCATTTGCTTGTCCTCAAGCAAAAACAACAACAACAAATCTATAACAATGAACATGCTAGAAAGATGAATGAGCAACAATCTCAAGATTCTAAGTAAATAAATCATCTTCGTCTCAGGAAGGACTCCACAAGTTAAACATCCTAACTTTAATCTCAAGCCATCAAACCATAAATCATCCTTTATTTTGAAATAAAAATGATTCTAAATCCTCTTCTTTTCTAAAACACAAAACTTTTTACAAAACCAAGGAATATGCATACTTCCTTTTTGATTCAAAGGCTTACATCAAGAAGACAAGTGGATCGGCTACTAGCCCTTGAGGTTTTCCATACAGTAACATCGGTTTCCAACCAGAGCCACTTATAGAAACTCTTTAGGTAGCAATCCGACATAAAATGATGTCGACAATGGTTTTTCACGAAGTCACCTTAATATGTAGGCTACTACCCTCCAAGATTTTAACGCCACCCATTTAAAGATAAATGAATGTCTACAGTGGGACTCGCGAAAAAGTAAGTGCATTTTCTTACCACTCTTGTCTTTCTCTTACTTTTAGTTTTCTTTTATTTCCCCTACTCTTTCT
>NW_019104668.1:397768-431836 GCF_001995035.1 Momordica charantia
TATTTATGTATATATATATTTATTAATTATTAATTGGATTAATAATTAATTATATTAATTAATTTTATATATATATTAATTATTATATATATTATTATATATATAAATTTTAATTATTATTATATATTATAAATATATATATATATTAATATTAATATTATTATTAATATTAACTTCCCTGCAAAATTGCAGGGGAGTGGGGGGGTTGCTGTTACCCCACGTCATTGTTCTTCTTCTTCAATGGTTGAAGAAAACAGAACATTACAGTGGAAAAAAAAAAAGGATCCCCAGATCTCTCTCAAGAAGCTCAATCTCTCCCTCTCGTTCCAAAGGATTGCTCCCACCAGCACGATCCCGAGACCCAAGAGGATAGCGAGGAAGACATAGTGGTGGTGTTCGAGGGAAACTCGTTGAAGAAACGTTCTTTAAAGGTAAAGTTTCCTCTGTATTTTCCTACTTTGTAATTTGATTTTGTATCCCGAAATTCAGCAACGAAAATCCGTTTCCGCTCCGGGAATCACATCCCTTCACATCCAACAAGAAGTGGAGGTACAAATGACTCCTCGTGTCGAATGATGGGCTCACCACTAAGGAGGGAGGGGTTATCTATGAGGTGCCAACCGAATTTGGGGAAGTATGTAAGTCCAGTGTGTTGTTGCTCGACTTAATGTGAGGTCAGGACTGCTTCAACTTTCCAACATTAACTTAATATTTTTCTTATGCGGTGACAACTCTCTGTAAGAGATTGTTTTGTGGCCTAATTTGCGTTATATTTGTGTGAAAATGTGAGAGCCCTTGTTAAAATAGCATGAAAAAGAATAAAAATCAACAAGCTAGGGTCCTGAGCTGTTAGAATTCTCAATTTATGTAATTTCAATGAACTTATGCTTAATTATTGATATTTTGAATAGGAATTGTAGAAATTGAGATTGGATAAGTTGAGTGCTGCCAAGTCCGCTGATGGCGTTGTTGGAGCGTGATTGGAAGAGCATCTATGCTAAAGTTGGATGCCTTAGCACATGTGACTGCGTGTAGTAACTCATCCATCAGTTTTTCATAGTGTCCGTAAAACTTCAATTGCTAGCTCGCTTGAGGCTCGGGAGAGTCCTTGTGTTGCATGATTGCGTCTATTAGCGATAGATTCATCTTTTTGAAGTAAGATGGTGAGTACTTAGGGTTGAGACTCCCCCTATCGTGCCTATAAACTGCTTTATTGCTTGCTTTCATTACAACGAGAGTTGGGTTTAAGCATGTTTGATATTTCGGGAGAGAGCCATGTCTATTTGGGTAATCAGTATTCTGAGTCTGCTGGAGCATTTGTTCATAATGAGTGAAAGCATCAGAGCGAATCCCCCTCAATTTACTTTTGATTCGTTTATTTTTCGTAATCTGTTTGTTGTCTTAGTTGGATGCTCCAACATCTTATCGAAATATTTTTGTAGCTGTTCATTTACTGTTTTATCAATTTATTTCACCGTATTCACAATATTCTTAAACAAACTATTTTATTTTTGCTTTTTGGTATTCTAATTTGTTAGTTCAAAGTAAATCTGCAATCCCTATGGAAACGACCTTGTTTTTATGCTACAATTGATTATTTGGTGTACGTGCCTGTACAGTGTCCATCTGGGTACAGGTAGGTGCGCCTTCAGTCATAGAATTCTCGCCATTACTGTCCAATGATATTGTGCACGATTTTTCTGACTTTGGTCTTGAACGAATGATTCCTGCAGCTAGCAATCTTTGGCTCGAACGTCTACCTCATGTTGCCTTCTTTTTTACCATATCTAAAACGGGGTAGATATAATATTCACCATATCAAGAGATGTCAATACAACGTGGTAGATATAATATTCTACAGAGTAGATGACCATTTTTGTCAGTTTGTATCACTACATTCTACCTACTTCAAAAGTTCAGACTACCTAAAGGCTCACCACGTTATAAGCAAGAATTTCACTCAATTCTCTGTCTAATCGAAGCAATTAATTTGGTGATCGGTAGCATAACCGATTTATGTGTCACTTGCAATAAAATAAAAGCTGAACATAACCGATTTCAAATAAATACAAAACTGAATATATTCCTAGTGACATTGAACATTCCTCAGTAAATATAACTTCTTTACACAATATAGACAGTAGATAAATACAAAAAGCCCTCTCACCGTTTTATATCTGTCATTCTTGTGTTTTTTTTTTTGTAATCCTCTATTCTTTCTCTTATGCCTTGTGACCATGGAAACCCAAGGTGGACATAATCTCCCAAACAGTTGAGGCTTTCAATCCTGTTGCCCAAAATACTGCCCTGTAGATGTTATTTAAATTTTTTGTTTGCAATCTAAACTATACGACAATCTGATATAAAACAAGAATGACACTTTTAACTATTCTTAGTATTCATAACTATATTTTGCAATCTAATCTTCCCCACATAATCGATTTTGCATATAACCGACTATATCTATTGTGTCAACAAAATCCCTTAAATATCGGGGTTGGTAACAGAAACATACGCTTAAACGTGTTATATTTTTTAAACCTCATTTATTTAAACAGTATTAAAAATTGCAGATACGCTTGGGGGAAGTCGAGTACATACTCTTGAAATCTGTCTGGGAGTCTCAAAATCTGCCGTGTTCTGGATCCGTCTCAAAATCGACGCGTGTTCAAAATCAGCGACCTTAGATCGGACCGACCTTCAACGTCTTTGGAAATCAGTCATACTTGTTCGTCGTTGAGGTATTCTTGTACGCTATCTTCGGAAATCAATGATAGAACTCTTTTCCGTCGAAGTCTTCGGAAATCAGTGACCTTAGAAGCCTCTTCGAACTTTGGGATTCTACCTTAGAAGCACGACCTTTGTACGCGGTTTAGGGATTCTTGTACGCTGTTTGGGGGTTTGGCGAAGAGGAAGGAGTTAGGGATTTGGGATATTTTTGGAAGGATTCAGCGTTTGGAGTGAGGTTTCAGAGTTGATTTTTGGAGTGCCGTTTGGGGTGGGTATTAATTTTGAAGGGGTGGGTTTTTGGAAGGGATTTTGATGAGGGGGTATTAATTTCGAATGAGTGGGTTTTTGAGTTACTGATAGGGTTTTTGGAAGGAAATTTTTTGATGGAGTGTGGTGTGTAGTGATATTGACAGTGAGGTGGGTACTAATTCTCAACTACTCACTCTGTATTTTTTTGTTCAGTTTTGAATTTCAATATTATTTTTTTGTTCATGTTTCATTTTTCTAAATTGATTTTACTTATTTTTTAATCCATTTTACATTTTGATTTAACATTTTTGAACTCTATAATTTCCATTCAGTATCTTCTTTCCTACAATTTAGGTGCATTACATATTTGTTGAAGGGTAGTTTCGTCACGAATTTATAAGGGTAATGGTAGGATAAATTTACCTATTTTGATGGGAAGAGTAAATTTGTTTACATAAAATTAGTAGTTCAGCTCTAACTGTTCTTTAACTATTTTTATAATATTTGATTATTTTGGTCATTTTTCAAATCAAACTATTTAATTTAGCTATTCCTCTCGTTGCCTTTTTTTTTGTTGAATCTTGCAAGGAAACTTCGTTAGGACAAGTCAAGATGGGCCAGATCATACAAGACCGAAGAGTGCTCCAGAATCGTTTATGAAAAAAAAAGGTGAAAACTGAAAAAAAAAACAAAAATATATATCATTGACAAAAAGTAGGACCTACATTGGTGAAAAGGAGGTGAGAAAATTGGTCAGATTTTATTGTAATTTATTTAATGCATGAGAAAAAATGTATTTTAACCTACTTGTTCATATCAAAAGGGGTCAAAATCATAAAGTTTTGAAATGTAAAAAATTCAATTCTAAAAACTTCAGGTAAAAAATGTCTCCTCGTTCACAGCCACAAAGAAACCCATATCAGAAGCCGTTCATAACTTCCCTTCACATGCCATACAAATACAATATTGTATCAATATCGATACAATGAAATCGATCACGTTTTTCCAAATCTGAAAACGGGATCCAAAATTCAAGACAAATTATCACCAACCCCAAAGCTAATCTGGCGTAATCGTGGAGTTGGACAGGCGTTTTGTCTTCGAATCCACTGAATGAGAGAGTGAAAAAGATGCGTGTCGCTATAGAGAATATTTTGTGGCCACTCCCGTTGAGCTGACATAATTTTCAAAAGCCATGGAGATGGTCTTCTGTTCACAGATTCTCAGTTAATTTCAGCCGCACAACCCATTTCCCATCTCCGATTCCCCCAATTGTGGTTCCAATTTCAGTCTCTCCCAATCAAAACCCTCTCTCGATTTTCCTTCACTCTTTCGGTCACCCCTCTATTACAGGGAAACATCATCTGGGTCTCCCTGATTTTCTACTCCCTCTCTTGGGTTTCGTCTGTTCTTCAGTTTTCTCGATTGGGTCCGCTTCATTTCCTTTCTGAAGGACAGACAAATATTTCAGAAATGGCGTCTTTAGGGTCTCTGTCTTTCACAGAGAGCACAATGTTCATTCTTAGTAAGAAGTACCACCGGAATTTCTCTCCACTTAGGCAGCCGAGTCAGAATCAGGGGGTTTTCTGTGACAAAATGGTTGCAACTTCGAGGAGTGGGAAATGGCAAATGTGGAGGGCTGGGCCGATTGTCCAAGCAACAACTTCGGGTTCGCAAACCAGTGATGATTCTGACGATGCCATTCAGGCCACCATTGAAAAGAGCAAGAAGGTTCTTGCAATGCAAAAGCAGCTACTCGAGCAGGTATTTTATTATGCTAGTTCTGTTGCTTTTTCTTTCTGAAATTATAATTATGTTGGAGATTTCACGTTTCCTCACTGCTATGGATTGTTGGACTGGGTTCTTGGCTTAGCTTTGATGCAAGATGAATTCAAATCAAATGTGATTGCAGAATTGCCTGATGGTGACCAGCTAGCCGGCTGAAACCCTCAAATTATGTGATAGTACTATAAATGATCCACACCCTTGTATTGGAATAGTGAAAGGAGTTATGATGCTAATCGAACTTTGAGAGGTCTGACACTCTCCTGAGTTCTAACAAACATATAGACAGAGAAGGAATCAACACTTAAATAACAAACAAACACTGAAAACCACAACGCCGCACCCTCCTAGACATCAGTTTTCGTGACGTAAATTCATCCTACTATAGGAATAACGGATTGGTGGCCTAACATTATGCTATAATATCTTGTAATGTTGGTTGTGTTCTTTTAGTAGTACTCTTAGATTTCAGAGTGCAATGTTTTCTAGATCATGTTACCCTTCCTCAGATTCATGTCTTTCCTGAATTCCCATTTGTAGGAGCTTGAATTTTGATACTTGGATTTAACTTTCCTGTGTTCTGTAGATTGCAGAGAGAAAGAAATTGGTTTCATCCATAAAAAGTACTTCTCTTGATTCTGAGGAAGAGCAAGATTCATATGAACAAATGGATAGCTCATTCCCCAATCCTGATTTTCATTCACGGGATGATAAAATTACTGTTGATGGTTTGAATGGAAGTAGTCCATCCGTCAGTACTGGCAATGTAGCTGTAAGAGAGCAACTGGATGCTGATGCTCTACTGTCTTCTTCCAGTACGTCTTATGATAACAATTACAAGATGCAAGTTGTAGATCTTAAAAGGACAATATCTACTGCAGATCCCAAAAATCAACTGAAACGCAGTTCAGATACAAAATCTTCTGTTGTTATTCCAGATCCCAAAGATCAGCTGAAAGGCAGTTCACAGGCAACATATTCTGATGTTCTTCCAGATCTCAAAGATCAGCTGAAAGGCAGTTCAAAGATCAAATCTTCTGATATTATTCCAGATCCTAAAGATCAGCTGAAAGGCAGCTCAAAGACAAAATCTTCAGATTTTGTTCCAGCGTTTCTTTCCAGTAAATCTTTGTATTCCACCGTAAAAGAGGGAAATAATGGACAGCCAAGTGAACCAGCTTTGAAGGTTGATGGTGATGCTGTTGAAACTGCAAGTGTGGATGTTGAGCCTCCTCCTTTGGCTGGGGCTAATGTTATGAATGTCATAATAGTTGCTGCAGAATGTGCTCCATGGTCAAAGACTGGTATTGTACGATTAAGTGGATAATCTTCGCTTGTGAAATCCTTTTAGGGTTATTTTCCTTTTCTCTTTTTGAAAACATTTGACGCATTTTTGGATTCTTACAAAAATTCATTATTTTCATGCCTTTTGGAGGAAATTTAAAAGCTATACACGATAATTTAACTTTTGCGATTATGGAAATTCATTGGTCATTTCAATCATTCAAACTTTAATATGGAATTATTTTACTTATTAACGAAGAATGTTGAGAATAGCATCAATTGGAAAAAGATTTAGATACTGCTCTGCCTTGGTAATTGAACTTCACTGATCATTCCTGCTATGCGAATAAATCTCTAGTAATTCCAAGGATTTAACATCCTACGTATTTCTTTGACAACCAAATGTAATAGGATAAGGCGATTATCCTGTGTGATTAGTCGAGGTTCACGTAAGCTGGCTCGGACACTCAAGGATATTAAAAAATATATATATATATATTTTGTAATTTTTTTCTTTTGTTTGTCCTTTTTGTTGCTTTTTGGCTCCTTTTGGCTTGGGCTCTCTTTTTAGAATACCCTCGTGTGTTCTTTCATTTTTCACAATAAAAGTTGTTATTTTCATAAAAATAAAAATAAAATTTCAATTTTGTTTCCTATGATCATGATTCTGATTTTTGTTATTAAATTACACACCCTGATTCTTTGTATATTATTCCATTCACATCATTATTTATAGATTATGTACTGATATTTTAAGATTCTTATAGGCGGGCTTGGAGACGTCGCCGGCTCTTTACCGAAGGCTTTGGCTCGCCGTGGGCACAGGGTGATGGTAGTACTTTTCACTTTTCAAAAATCTTATTTTACTTCACAAGCGATTCTGTTAGCTACTTCCTTTTGGCTCTACTTGGAAAAAAAAAAAAATCGAAAAGATGCATTTCACAACCTTACTATAAACACCAATGTCCCCATTTATATTTCATTTCTTCTTTGCAGGTTGTAGTACCTCGATATGAAAATTATGCTGAACTCCAAGATACCGGTGTTCGGAAAAGATATAGAGTGAATGGACAGGTGCGATAAAACTTTGACTTTGAGCTGTAACTTTCTGTTCAAATTTTCCAGTCTTTTATCACAAGCATGTGAATTTTTAATCTTGCAGGATCATGAAGTTGTATACTTTCAAAAATATGTAGATGGAGTTGATTTTGTCTTTATTGACAACAGCATATTTTACTACAGGGAGCAGAATATATATGGTGGAGACCGTCTGGTAAGATGATGCCGCCTGTGATTTTACCTTAAGAAGTTATTCGAAGGGATGAACTTAGTTTAATAGGTAAATTTTGTGTTCAAAGCTAATTTCACTTTGATATCCCATGTTAATGCCATGGAAAATTTGTCATATTACCTTTGATTCTTTGGCCTGGTTTTCCTGCAGAAATACAGTGGCAACCAATATGACTTTATTGGAAGTAATGTCTTAGTGTGTTTAGGATGACTAAAAGTGTATTTTAAAAAAAAATGTACAATTTTTGGCAATAATTTAAACAAATTTAAAAAATTCAAATTGCGAAAAAATTCATTTTCGAAGAAACACTTGAGACATGGTTCTTCGAAAGAGTTACTTTAAAGTGATTGACACTCTTGTAGTTTAAGCACTTGAGAGATGACTACTCGTAAAGATGTGCAACGTGCTTAAATTAACATACCAAACTCACCTTTTAGTCTTCTTCAGTTCTTTGGATTATTAGGTTGCTTTGCTTCATATCGTACAATTTGGTCTATAATCACCTATCTGAAGTAAAACTGTAGTTTACAGTTGCGAGATGACGGTAATAATTAATTAATGCTGATAGCGATAATTATGTTGAGATTATTATTATAATTGATATAGCAGTAATATTAACTTTGCTGATATCCAAGTTTTTTGTCCAATTCATTATCAGTTTCAAGTATTGAAGTCTTACGTGTTTTTTTGTTCATTGGTTCAGGATATATTGAAGCGAATGGTACTATTTTGCAAGGCAGCTGTTGAGGTAAAAGTGGCTAAACTGCATTATTGAATATATAAATCCCTTACAAATAGCACAAAATATGCTTTTTATGTAGTAATTACGTAGAATCATTATGCATTCTTTGTATAAAACAAATAGCACAAAATATGCTTTCTATGTAGTAATTACGTAGAATCATTATGCATTCTTTGTATAAAAAGCAATTCTCTTAAAGGAAAGAGTGTGCTCGTGCATAGCATTCCTCCCTCCGAGACGTGTCGACTTAAGTCGGTCTCTGGAAGGCAAAATCTGTGTTTTTTAGTTCTGAAAAGGGACACGTTATAATTTGATGCAAACATGGAACTGTTTCTTTAAACTTCAACAATATCTCCTTCAACAAACCTTTCTTCTGATAGTTATTACTACTTGGTAGTACCATCAAAACTAGTGCTTGTTTAGCAACAATTTGGTTTCTTGTTTTTCGTTTTTTGTTTCATACTTTTTTAGAAAAAAAATGAAAAATGTATTCGGTACATTACATTCTTATTATTTATTTATTTACTAAAAGAAAAAAAATAGAAATGCATTTGATAACCATTTTTTAAAAATGTTTTTGACGATTGTTTCTCATTCTTTGTTTTTTAAAATTATATTTTTACAGAAACGCATTTGGTAACCATTTCTTGATTTTTGCTCTCTTTAAAAAAAAAAATAATGTTTTACATGAATAATAAAATTCTTAGAATAAAATATTATGTTATATAATTTTTTCGTATCTATTATGCATTTTATAAATATAAAATATAAAATAATCCTTTTATTTATATTTTTAACAATGGATGAAGAAATAGGAACACAAACTCTAATTTTTTTTGTTTCCACAATTTGTATACAATTTTGAGAAACTTTCTATAAAAAAAAAGGAAAAACAAGAAATAAGAAATAAGGAACAAACACATATTTTTCCAAATTTAGATACAAGAAACAGGAATGTTCCACTTGATGTATGGTACTTGAGTATAATTTCTGAAATATACAAATGATGGACAACCCAAAGCTTTACTTTCTTTTATTGCTCCTATTTTTTGTCCATAATATTATTCGAGAGTTGTGATTTTCTAACATTCCCACTTTTTATTGTACAACTAAAAGTCGATCATATATTATTTGCAAAGTAACATTTACCCCCTTTTTTCAGGTTCCCTGGCATGTGCCATGTGGTGGTGTATGTTATGGAGATGGGAATTTAGTTTTCATTGCAAATGATTGGCATACTGCATTACTGCCAGTGTATTTGAAGGCCTATTATAGAGACAATGGTATGATGAAATTCACAAGATCCATCCTTGTAATCCACAACATAGCTCATCAGGTATGTCACTTGTAATTTACTGCAACTTATTTCATTGTCTTTAATTCTTTCCATTGTAAGTGAAAGCTCAAAATTTTTGAGCGAAGAAAAATAGAATTAGATAAATTGTATTTTTTGTTCCTCATACCTTTTTCTTTCGTTGGAGTTTTGAATCTACAACCTTTAGCTACTCATCTCTTAATAAGTCAAGACTCCATACTTGTAGGTCAGAACAAAAAGTTTTGGGCCTACTTGATCACGTGTTACGTTTTTCACGTTTCTAGTTTTTGAAAAACATAAGAATTTGGTAATTGTTCTTATTTTTAGAAAATAAATGTTTCCAAAATTGTGTAGAAATTTTGGTAACAACAAAATCAAGTTGGTTCTCATTTCCAATTTTTTTCAAAACATTAATAAAAGCATTATCTTATATTCTTGCGTTATAAAATGCCCAATGACTATTTAAAAAATAAATGAACATTGAATTTTTGAATAAAAAAAGAAAGAACAAGAAACAAGAAATAGTTACCGAATAATTAAATTAAAGTTCTGTTTTTCTTCATTAAAAAAGAAGAAACAAGAAACAGGAATGTTACCAAACAAGCTCTTTCTTACCTTTCTGTTTTTTTCACTAGGGTCCATTGCTATGAATATTTATGCTCTACCCTCAAAGAACTTTATTTTGTCCCAGCCAGATTTGTATTTTCTTTCTTCTCTCAAGAAATCTACCCAGTTTCATATTTTCTGGGTTTTAAGTCCCTAAAGTTTGACTTGTTTTTCATTTTGGTCCATAAACTATTTGCTCATTCTTTCATCTTAGTCCCTAAACTTTTGACTTCTCAATTTTAGTTGTTTCTTGAACCTACTTGCTTACACCCCTCACTTATAGCATTACTTATCAAAGCAACAATACTTCTATTAGCGGGATCCCGCCCGGTAAAAGTAGAAATCCCTGCACAAGGGTCCCTTGGGTTCAAATTGCAATATGTGAAGGTTTTTCCAAACCTGTTTACTTCCTCAAATTAAGTGATGGTAATAGGATATGCTTTTGGGAGGACCTTGAGACTCGGTTATTTAGCCTCTGAAACTCTCTTACTGAGAATTTTTTTTTTATTTTTTTTTTACATGACTCAGATATTGAATGATACAAAGCAGAACTGAAACCATGTTTAAAAGAAATGCTATGAAAGGAGAGGCCAGTAAATGGGAAAACCTTCTCCTTTTGATCCCAGATCATGGTTCAAAAGACATAATGTCAGCCCATTGTTCTTGTAGATATGGTGATGGATATGAGTATCTGTCTTGGACTGCTATTACATAGGTGGATATACAAAATAAGATGATAATTGATAGAAAACTTGAAAAATATTAAAAAAATAAAAAAGATATGTATATTAAGATTCTACAATAAAATTAAAAAAGGGCGTTGGAACTGAAAGAAAGTGACTGGTGTGAGCTAGTGATGACTCTCTCCAGCCCTCATAGCTCCCTCCCCCTTCATCCCGACCCATGACTCCGACGACCTCAACCCATCCCTCCCCCGCCCCCCAGCTCCTCCTCAGACCAACCATGTCTCGGGTTAAGATAGAAAACAAAGTTTTCTACTGCGATTTCGATCACAAAAAGAAAGGAAGATGGCTGCGAATCACAGAAAAACACCTTACCAGGTTTTTTGTCCTTGCGATAGAAGAAATAGTAGGTGTCTGGATTATAGACATGATAGATGATCTCCTTCTCACCCCGAACACTCAGAAATTCTTCCGGAAAACTGACTGCAATGAAGGTTTCATATGGATCCAAAAAACCTCAAACAAGAGAGGAAGTTTCCTCGAAATCACTAGAGTTCAGAATGGTGGTGGCAAAAGAAACATTGTGGTCCCAGCAGACTCTGATCACAAGGGCTAGAAAGCTTTCAAGGATCTCCTCCTAGACTTCCTAAACGGCAAGAAAGATAGTACTCAGCCAGACTTTCACTAAGCTCCTCAACAGCCGAAACAGAGCTGTTCTTTTGCCGAAATTCTAAAGCAGAATAAAGATAACTCAT
The DNA here is from genome assembly GCF_001995035.1 of Momordica charantia. The sequence goes on from NW_019104668.1 coordinate 409,209, forward strand.
AGGAGGTAAGATCGTTAATCGTCGCCCCCACAGACCATCGCAAAGACACCCCGTCTCCAGCACAAAGACGGGAAGTGAGAGCTCTAAACTGGCGGGATACTTTAGTGCTCACCCGCCGTGACTTCCACGACGACTGGGAAAGGATTCGCGGTTTTATACAAGAACAAACTGAAGAAAACTTTCTCATAAATCCTTACCAACCCGACAAAGCCCTCCTTAAATGCCCCACTGAGGACCTAGCAACTTTATTATCCTGTAATAGAGGATGGGTTACGTTTGGTCCAGTCACAGCAAAGTTAGAGAGATGGGACCTGTTGAAACATGGAAAACTTAATGCGATCCCATCTTATGGAGGATGGATTCGCTTTAGAAATATTCCTCTTCATTTATGGAGCTTTACTACCTTTATAGGAGATTGTTTTGGAGGCTTCATTGACTATGATCAAAACTCCAGCCTTATTGAATGTGTGGAGGTCGCCATCCGAGTTCAAGGGAAATACTGCGGTTTAATCCCTCTAGAGGTTCAGATCTTAGACGGAGATAGAATTTTTATGGCTCAAGTCGCAACTTATCAAGATAGCCGTGATCTGATCGGAAAGTCCGTCGACGTCCATGGCAGCTTCAACCAAGAGGCAGCAAAACGTTTCTACGGTGGAGCAAAAGAGGGACCAGGTCTTTGTCCAATGGATATCTGGCGCCTAGAAGGTGCTATTCTTTGTCCTACGGTCACCATACACTACCCCCGCCCCTTTTTTGTCACGAGGGACAAAAAGCCCTTCAACTTTGGGAAGAGGGAAACACCTCTTTCGGTGAAAGAAACTGCCAGCCATCGAGCCACGTGATTCCAACCTTAACGGAAGAGGGGCCCACCCTTGGGTCTCGTAAAAAGGAAAAGAAAGTAGACAAAGTTGACAAAAAAAGACAATAAAGAAGAAAGAAAAGGGGTCTCCTTTAAGAAGGATAATCAGATAAGACACTTTGACAAGAGAGGGGGGTGTGTTCCACCTCCGCTAATCCTTCTATTAGCTCTCCTCGAAAACAAAAACAGAAGCCAGCATCGGACAAAGTGTTAGGCCTCCAATTATTAAGACTTATAAGAGAAGGGGTAGAAAGGGCATTGTGTTAGGGGCAAATGAGTAAAGTGTATAGAGGAAGGGATAACGGTTTGTAGAGTGGGGCCCAAGGAGGAATTAGGGAACAGTAGAAATGGAACGAATGGGAGAAAGGGAGGATTAGTCTAGTTTTGAGTGCTCTGGCATTGTTAGGGAGAGATTACCCACCCTCTCGAATAGGTGGGGTGACTGTATTGCTTTCAGGTTACTTTCTTTGCGTATTAGTAATACCACAAGTGAGGAATCACCTCACAATTGGTATCAGAGCAGTACGAGCTTGGGAACTTGAGTGACGATGACGGTCAAGGATCTGGAAACTCGATGCGATGCGACAGAAAAGGAGATTTCGGGGATCAAAGAGGCTATTACCACCTTGTGTGCGAGGTCGGAGGAACAGCGACAAATGAGCGAAAGAATTCAGATGATGCTGGAGGGATTTATGGCGGAGATCATCGGAGAGAAACCATCTTCGGTTACACAGGTTGGAGAATCATCCATCCAGAAGGTTAAGCAGGTCAGAGATACTTCGACAATCGTTCATATAAGAGATCAAGGACAGGATCGAAACAAATTCAAGAAGGTCGAAATGCCAATCTTCATAGGTATGGATCCTGATTCCTGGCTTTTTCGAGCCGAACGATATTTTGAAATTCATAAGCTAACCGATGAGGAGAGAGTGATTGTATCGGTGATAAGCTTTGAGGGAGTCGCTCTAGCCTGGTATAGATATCACGAGAACAGAGTTCGGTTTACGGACTGGGAGAACTTGAAAACCCGACTTCTGGATCGTTTCCGAAAGTCCAAAGAGGGTCGGCAGTGTGCGAAACTCTTGGGATACAACTTTGAGATACAATACAAGCCGGGTCTTGAAAACAAAGCAGCTGACGCCCTATCTAGGATGGCCCCTAGTCCTCATTTGGCTGTCATGACTGTACCTGCCTTGTTAGATGTGCAAATACTCAAGACTGAAGTTCTTGAAGACCCCTTGCTGACTAAGATCATCTCGGAAATAGAAGTAGACCCGGCCAGCCATCCAAACTACGGCATGGTACATGGAGTCCTACACTACAAGAATAGAATGGTAATTTCTAGCTCCTCTACGTTGAAATCAGCTATACTCCATTTGTACCACAACACAATTATGGGAGGACATTCCGGGTTCTTGAGAACTTACAAAAGAATTACAGGGGAGCTGTTTTGGCATGGTATGAAGGCAGACGTCAAGAACTTCGTCGAAGGGTGCTACGTCTGTCAACGGAATAAAACCTTGACGGTGTCTCCGGCAGGGCTGTTACAACCTCTAGCTATTCCGGTTCGAATTTGGGAGGACATCACCATGGATTTTGTCGAAGGACTGCCGCGTTCAGCAGGGAATGACACGGTCTTTGTTGTGGTCGACTGCCTGTTTCGTTAATGGGTTAAGGGCGGGGGTTCCGTTATAAATTAAATATAGTATACCCAACCCGAATCAGCATATTTTTTTGTTTTACGCCCCGTAATTCTTCCTCAGCCAGGCTTGGGCAGAATAGCAGAGCAAGTACAAGTATTAGTAGAATAGCAAAAATGTGTTCCTYGTCATTAATATGTTTGCTCRCGGTAATTGTGACCTCTCGGGAGAATYGATGACTGCATCAAAGATGCACTTGCTAGTACTAGTACATCTGAGAATTCTTAATTRGCTAGTTGTAAATAGACCCAGACTGTGGGACAAAGGATTATCCCGGACCTACACCGAGGTATTGACGGTGATTCTCAAATATCGCAGAACAGAATTTGATACGATGCAAGTACGCTCATTTCATTGCCTTGAGACATCCCTTCACGGCGAAAACGGTTGCTTCCGCCTTTATCAAAGAGATAGTCCGCCTCCATGGATTTCCACAATCCATCATCTCTGACAGAGATCGAGTTTTCCTCAGTAACTTTTGGACTGAGTTGTTCCGCCTTCAAGGAACTAAATTGAAGAGGAGCACTGCTTATCACCCTCAAACTGATGGACAGACGGAGATCGTGAATAAGTGTCTCGAAACATACCTACGTTGCTTTTGCAGCGAGACACCCCGTTCTTGGGGGCAGTGGCTTCCCTGGGCGGAATATTGGTATAATACCACATTCCATAGCTCGCTCGGTTCTACACCTTTCCAGGCAGTTTATGGGCGTTCCCCACCCCCTCTATTATCCTATGGAAGACAGAGAACGTCTAATGCGGCGCTCGACCAACAATTGTCTGACCGTGACATTGCTCTCGCAGTCCTTAAGGAAAACTTAGTGAAGGCCCAAAACAGGATGAAGAAAATGGCTGATAATCATCGCACGGAAGTTGAGTTGAATGTGGGGGATGCGGTCTTCTTGAAGATCAGACCCTACCGCCAGAAGTCCTTGACCAGGCGAAGAAATGAGAAGCTGGCAGCTAAGTACTTTGGGCCCTATCAAATTCTGCAACGAGTGGGGAAGGTGGCCTACAAGTTAGACCTACCACGGGAAGCAGTCATTCACCCCGTTTTCCATGTATCCCAGCTTAAAAGAGCTATCGGGAACCATTTGGCCGTGCACATATACCACCACAGTTGACTGACGAGCTGGAGTGGATCCCGGAGCCTGAGGAAGTATTTGCCACGGGTATCAATGAAGCCACGGGCGAACCAGAGGCATTGATCCGCTGGAAAGGGCTACCAGAGGAAGAGGCCACTTGGGAGACCTTTCACACCATGCATCACCAGTCTCCTGATTTCCCACTTGAGGACAAGGTGGATCTGAACGGGGGAAAGTTTTTAGGCCTCCAATTGTTAAGACTTATAAGAGAAGGGATAGAAAGGGCATTGTGTTAGGGGCAAATGAGTAAAGTGTATAGAGGAAGGGATAACGGTTTGTAGAGTGGGGCCCAAGGAGGAATTAAGGAACAGTAGAAATGGAACCGAATGGGAGAAGGGGAGGATTAGTCTAGTTTTGAGTGCTCTGGCATTGTTAGGGAGAGAATACCCACCCTCTCGAATAGGTGGGGTGACTGTATTGCTTTTAGGTTACTTTCTTTGCGTATTAGTAATACCACAAGTGAGGAATCACCTCACACAAAGATTATGAAGGGTCAGTTTTCTCCCTTTCTAACTTAGATAGCCCTCTATCAAAGGCAGAGATCGGAAAAATCCCAGAGGAGAACCTCCCTGAGGACTTTTCCCTATGCTATAGAGAGGAAGAGCAAGACTTAGAAGAGGTAGTCTCAGAGACGGCTTGCGCCGAGGCAACAAAGTCAAAAAGTCAGATGGTGGTCAGAAAATAGAGCCCTCTCCCTGGTTTCTCACACCCACCTTTCTCAAGGAAGATGGTTAAAGACCTCAAGAAATAGCCCATGTGTATTCGCCCTATTTCCACGAAAAACCTAACAGGTCAATCGACAAAGAAGAAAAAACCAAGGGAGATTATAAACCTCCTCATATGTTGGGCAAATGAATCAGAGGCAGGGGACCAAGAGGAAGATGAGGCTTTAGAAACAGAGGACCAAGATGAAGATGTAGAAGACTTAGTAACCGCTTTGGGCACTAATGTGGACACATGAAGATTGTCTCGTGGAATGTGAGAGGTTTAGGAGCATCTTCCAAAAAAACTCTTGTTGAAGACTCTTTCATCAGAGTGGGTCCTGATTTAGTGATTTTGCAAGAAACCAAACTTTCGTCGATCGATAGGAAAGTTATTAAGGAAGTTTGGAGCTCTAGAAGAACGGGTTGGATTGCCCTAGATGTCGAAGGTTCCGTGGGGGGAATTCTCATTATGTGGAAAGAAGACGTGGTCGAGGTACTTGACTCTGTTCTAGGCTCTTTTTCTGTTTCTATTCTCTTCTCCTTTAATAATCTTGTGCAAGGTTGGATTACGGGAGTATATGGGCCGTCTACCCCTCGGGGTAGGAATCTCTTTTGGCAGGAAATTATGGATCTCTCAGGCCTTTGCTCAGGATGCTGATGCTTAGGAGGTGACTTCAATGTAGTGCGGAATCCGAATGAAAAATCCAGGGGGCAGAGGGTGGATAAGAGTATGAAAGATTTCAATTCATTAATTGCAGAGCTGGGGATGTTTGATATCCATATCAACAATGCTACATTCACGTGGTCAGCTTTTAGGGAACACCTCTCTACCTCCCGTATTGACAGATTCTTGGTTTCCCAAGGCTGGTTAGATGCTTTCAATGCTTTCAAGGATGTGGTGCTTCAAAGATTGACCCGTACGACTTCAGACCACTTCCCTCTTCAACTTAGCTCAGGTTTCCAGAAGTGGGGCCCCACTCCGTTTCGTTTTGAGAATATGTGGCTCTCTCATTCGCAGTTCAAAGCCTCGTTAACGTTGTGGTGGAAGAATTTGAACCCTTCGGGGTGGGCAGGATATGCTTTCAAGGAGAAGCTTCGGGGTCTCAAGACAATCTTAAAGACCTGGAATAGGGATACCTTTGGAGCTATTGACCATGAGAAAACAGATGTGCAAGCCATAATAAATCTCCTTGACCAAGAAGAAGAAAGAGGGTTCCTATCCCCTGTATCCTTTTCTGAGAGAACTAATCTCAAAGCCTTCCTGTAGGAAGTTATCATTAAAGACCAGCGAAGATGGGCGCAAAAATGTAAACTGCAATGACTAATAGAAGGAGATGAAAATACCAATTTTTTTCATAGGTTGGCCTCACAAAGGAAATGTAGAAACATAATTTCGATCTTGGAAGATAGCACAGGCAACCCTCTCACTTCAGAGACAGAGATCGAGCAGGAAATTTTCAGTTTTTTTGATTCCTTGTATAAGGCTAAAGTCGGCCCTTGGTTTTGGAACCCTCTTAGTCCTCAGGACAGTCTTGAATTGGAGGCTCCCTTTAGTGAAGAGGAAGTGCATGATGCTATCAGGAAACTTGGCACCTTCAAATCCCCAGGTCCTGATGGGATGACAAATGAGTTTTGTAAAAAGTCTTGGAACATTTTGAAGTCCGACTTACTTAGAGTGTTCCAAGACTTTTTTCAAAATGGGATCATCAATCGGAGAACAAACAAAACTTATATATGTCTTATCCCCAAGAAGAAAAGAGCTAACAAAGTTAGGGACTTCCGCCCCATTAGCTTGGTCACTTCTCTCTACAAAATTATAGCAAAGGTTCTGGCCGAAAGACTAAGAAAGTACCTCCCCTCTATTATTAGCGACACCCAGGCAGCGTTTGTTGAGGGTAGGAATATCCTAGATGCGATTCTGGTTGCCTCTGAAGTGGTTGGTGAGTGGGGAGCTTCCAAGAAAAGTGGCTTCATCCTCAAGCTTGATTATGAAAAGGCGTACAATATGGTGGACTGGAATTTTCTGTTGGCTGTTCTTAAGAGAAAAGGCTTGGGTACGAGATGGTGCAAGTGGATCGAAGGGTGTATTGGTTCTGGGAATTTCAATGGGAGGCCTAGAGGCAAAGCCCAGAGAGGGCTTAGACAAGGCTGTCCTTTGTCTCCTTTCCTCTTCACCTTGATTGGAGATGATTTTAGTTGTCTTGTGCACTTTTGTCATGAGAGAAGGATACTGAAGGGTTTTCTGGTGGGGTTTAAACAAGTCCCCCTCACACACCTCCAACATGCGGATGATACTATTATTTTCAGCAAGGAGAGGATTGAAGATCTTCTGGATTGGTGGGGGATTATATCCCTCTTTGTGTATGCTGCCGGCATGTCCATAAATGTGGAGAAAACTTCTCTGATAGGGTTATTGAGGAGGATGTTCTCTTCTTAGCTGCAAGCACCATTGAGTGTAAAATTGAAAGCTTTCCTTTCAACTATTTGGGCTTCCCTCTAGGAGGTAATGCGAACTCCATCGGCTTTTGGGATCCAATGTTGGAGAAGTTTAGATGCAAACTCTCTAAATGGAAAAACCTCACCCTTTCTAAAGGTGGATGCCTAAGCTTGGCCCAATCGGTCCTTAGCAGCTTACCCCTTTATTATCTCTGGTTGTTGAAGGCTCCCAAAACGGTGATTAAGACCATGGAGAAGTATGTTAGGGACTTCTTTTGGGACGGAGGTACCTACCACTCTTGCAGCCATCTGGTGAAATGGGAATGGACCTCTCTTCCTCTTTCTCACGGTGGTCTTGGAATATTGGAATAGGCTTGTTTCAGCAGAGAAACCACACTCTTTTACTTAAATGGTTGTGGAGGTTTACTCAAGAAGAAGATGCTCTATGGAGACGCGTGGTGGAAAGTATTTACGGTACCCTTCCTCATGGATGGCTTACTGCCACTCCAAAAGGTGCAGCAAAAGGGTGGCCATGGTTTGCGATTGCAAACAACACAAACCTTTTCCTTGAGTTTCTGTCCTTCAAGGAAAATAATGGGAGGAAAATCAGGTTCTGGAAGGATCATTGGGTTGGACATCAATCGTTCGAGATGGCCTTTCCTGACCTTTACTTACTCTCTTTACTTACTCTCTGTGAGAAAGGAGGATACCATCCATAGATGTTGGAACACAGAGCAACAAGATTGGGATCAAGGCTTTCGAAGGGGGCTTTTCAACAGAAAAATCAACAGCTGGCTAGGCTTAGTCAATCAGCTAGATACTGTCAGATTGGGGAAGACCATAGACGGGGTGAGATGGAAGATCGATGCTTTAGGTGCTTTCACTACCAAGTCCACTTTTTTCCATCTTTATAAGCGATGTAAGATTCTCCAACCCCCCCTCATCAAGAAGATTTGGAAGACAAAGGTCCCTAAGAAGATTAAAGTCTTTCTTTGGTCGGTGGCCCACCGTGGATTAAACACTCAGGACCGCCTTCAAAGGAAGCGCAGTAAATGGAGCTTGCTACCCTCTGCGTGTCCCTTGTGCCTTAAGGCAGAGGAGTCCATCGATCACTTATTTCTCCATTGTTCACTTGCCCAAAAATGCTGGTCCCTAGTTTTTTGCCACTTCGACAGGAGCCTTTACCTCCCGCAGCGAGTTGATGAGTGGCTTCTTCAAGCCCTAGTGGGTGGTGGATTCAAAAATGCCAAAGGAACCTTGTGGACTTTCGTGGTGGCAGCAGTTATGTGGAACCTTTGGCTGGAACGAAACAACAAACTTTTTGAAGATTTTTCTCTAGATTCTCATATTTTGTGGAGTAATATACAGCTCACTGCTTCTAGGTGGTGTCATAGTTTCAGAAAATTCTTTCGTAACTACTTCCTTCTTTCTATCCTTCACAATTGGAAGGTGCTCATGTAGTAGTTCTTTTTGGGAAGAGGTTCTCTCTACCCCTTGCCCTTAGGCTGTTCCCCCTTTTGTGATTAATACATTTCGCTCAGTTTCTTATAAAAGGAAAAAAAAGATTCTACAATAAAATTGATGAAAATTGTAATTTAATCAAGATACATTCTTCTAAAAAGGGAAAAAAAAAAGGTTCAAGATATACTGTAACTAGTAAACAAAGACTTGCCATTATATACAAAAGTCATCTGGAGTTATGGTTGATACATCCTTCCCAAGCGTTGCAGTTAATATGGTACAAGTCAGGTCAACAAAACGAGCCTACAAAAACAACAGCCTTGAAAAGGAGCCTGACCTAAGAAATGGTATTGTTGTTCTGTTGTGGGCATAGAACAATCCTTCAATTCATTCCTCTAATTTTTTATTGGTAACTTTGATTCTTCCTCAAGTGAAGAGGAAGGATTTTACATCGGATTTTTATTTTTCTTAAAAAAAAGAAGAAGTCAGACCTAGCTTAACAAAAAATGACTCCAATCCAAACTAATCATGCATAATGAGTGATTACAAAAGTCTTTTGAGATTGACACCCAAAGCAAGATGTTAAACCTAGCAAGTGGTAAACTTCTTTCGAAGACTCCTCCACACCCCTAAGATTTTATTTCTTCTCTCCAGCCAAATATCCTATAAAACTTCAAAAGAACCGGCAGTCTAGAGAATCCTACCTTCGTCGACGGTGAAACAAAACCTCCTCCATCATAAACAAGCAATCCTTATTACAAGCTAAACTAACCCCCAAGGGTTAATACTCTGAAATAGCTAGTCACTGTTCTCTCTTTTTTTTTTTAAGGCTCCCGAAAGTAGAAACCTCCTTTTTTATCCTTTTTATTTTTGAGATCTGTTTACTTTTTTGTTATTTTTTAAGCCAATTAGAGTGCTTCCTTTGTAATTCCATTGACCATCTGAGGAATGTATTGTCCTCCTTTTGTACTTTATCAGTTTCATGGGAGTGATTCTTATGCAAAGGGGGAAAGAAAAAGAGAGTAATAATATGGGTTATAACTCTTCAAAAAGAATAACGATGCAAAGGGGGAAAGAAAAAGAGAGTAATAATATGGGTTATAGCTCTTCAAAAAGAATAACAGTGAGTTGTGAGTGAAAATCCATCTTGCATCGACAAAATTATACAAATTTTAGGCGTCTAGCCAAATTAACTAGTGTGGAATGGAGTTCTCTATGCTATGTTTCAGTTCAGAAGTTCTCTTCTTTTCCAAGAATAAATTTTATTGGGTCGTGCAGGGTCGGGGACCGGTTGATGATTTTTATCATGTGGATCTTCCGGAACACTATGTGGATCTTTTCAAGTTGTATGACCCGGTTGGTGGCGAACACTTCAATATCTTTGCGGCCGGTTTAAAGACAGCAGATCGAGTGGTCACGGTTAGCCATGGATATGCTTGGGAGCTTAAAACATCTGAAGGAGGCTGGGGTTTACATGGAATCATCAATGAGATTGACTGGAAGATGAGGGGCATTGTAAATGGGATTGATTCAGAAGAGTGGAGTCCACAGTATGATGTTCACCTCACATCAGATGGTTACACAAACTACTCCTTAGAAACACTTGAAACGGGCAAGCCCCAATGCAAAGCAGCTCTGCAGAAGGAGCTCGGGTTGCCCATTCGTGAGGACGTACCTTTGATTGGTTTCATTGGGAGACTAGATCAACAGAAAGGAGTTGATATAATAGCTGAGGCCATTCCATGGATGATGGGTCAGGATGTCCAACTGGTCATGCTGGGCACTGGCAGGCAGGATTTAGAACAAATGCTCCGTGACTTCGAGAACCAACATCGTGACAAGGTTCGGGGATGGGTCGGCTTCTCCGTCAAGATGGCGCACAGAATAACTGCTGGCATAGACATCTTACTCATGCCATCAAGATTTGAACCCTGTGGATTGAACCAACTCTATGCCATGAACTACGGCACAATACCAGTTGTGCATAAAGTTGGGGGACTAAGAGATACTGTGACACCATTCGATCCGTTCAACGAATCAGGACTTGGGTGGACGTTCGACAGCGCCGAGGCTAACAAGCTAATACACGCATTAGGGAACTGCTTACTGACGTACCAACAATACAAGAAGAGTTGGGAAGGACTGCAGAGGAGAGGGATGGGGCAAGACTTGAGTTGGGACCATGCTGCTGAAAAGTATGAGGAAGTGCTAGTGGCTGCAAAGTACCAATGGTGAGTAAATGATGGTTTTTGATGTCTATATTAAACCCTTTCTTTTGAGTCTTTCAAGTTATCAGCCTAATGTGTATTTTATTTTGGTGCCTGAGTTTAAAATGATAATCACTACTGCACCATTTTAGGCAAATGTTGTTGTGCTATAATAAGGTTCTTTTACTTGTAACTAAGTGTAGAAATTTAATGCTATTTAGAGCTTTTAATTTCTTGTCCAACATGAAGGTACAAAATATGAAATTCCAATTGAGTAAACTTTTTTGGAATGCTATCCTTGCTTCCATTTTCAAACCTTTCCATCTTTTGATTGACGAAATTCGTCGCAAGCATTGCTTTTTCATTCAGCTGTGCGAATGGTTCATTTTATTTTCTTTTTCATATATATTTTTTTAATTTACTTATTCCTTATTTACTCTTCTTATATATAAACACACATAATTTTTAGTTTGCAATTTTTGACATGTATCCCACATAATAATTATAATTTTTTTTTGAGGAAAATTTATAATTCTTATTTGAACATAGCCTTGCAGTTTTTGTAACCGTTTGGATACACAGATAAGGGAGGGGGTTTTCTAAAGGTTCTTAGGAATAATGTTGTATCAGAATATACTTTCCCTTGTGTAGAACTACTAAAAGAAACACCGTGACGAAAAAGTCCTCTCACGAAGAAATACTAAGATTTTTGTGGACAGAAGATTTTCCATTCCTGATTATTTTTAATGGATTTAAAGAAAAAAAAAACACTTTAACTTTGTTCTAAGCTTTCACTTAGGCTTCAATTAAGCTGGTTAGACTCTATATATCTGCTGCTTTGAGACTAATTATCAATCTTCCAAAAACAGTACTTTTCAAAATCTTTTAGGACTTTTCAAAATCTTTTTAAGGAAGATACATTTGATTGTTTAATAACCCATTTAATTTTCTGTTTTTGGTTCCCAAAAACTACTTTGAAATTTATATAAATTTCAAAATATATATACATAATTTTCAAAAACTAATTTCTATTTTGCAAAATCTAATTTTTTTTTCTACTACTCAACTTTTTTTTTCTCATATTTATCTCTCACAAATTTCTCTCTCACTAAAATTTTTCTTCTTAAATTTCTCTCTCCAAAATTTATTTCTCTCTCTACAATTTCCAATTTTGTTTTTTAAAACTTTTATTTCTCTTCTTAATCTGGTTTGCTATGAAAATTATATGTTATCTTCTCATTCCATTATCTTTCATTATAAATTTTATTTATCTTTTTATTTATTTATTTTATCTAAAAAGTGTATTTCGAGTCTTGTTTTTATCCTTAATTTTTTCTCACTATAATTTTTCTTTTTCTTTCTAATTTTTTTTCTTTAATGTATCTTTTCATCAACTTTACTTTTTTTCGCTAAAATCTGTCTCTTTTTGTCTATAAATTTTCTTTCACTAATTTTCTTTTTCTAAATATGTTTTTTTATCTCTCCAATATTTCTACTTAAAAAGTTTATTTTTATCCGTTTAAACTTGTAATTTTCGTGTTTCTACATTAAGGATCACAAAAGTTAACGTAGGGTCGAGTCTCTGCTCGACGAATAGGAAATGCATTTCCCAAACTCGTCCCCGATTCCATTTTTTAATAATTAATATATTTTTTATTAACATATTCACTAAATTGTGAATAAAATATTAAATATTTTTTAAACTAATTATTATAATAGTAAATAATAATTCCAAAAGTAATTAATATATATTTATTACACTTTTTTAATTCTAAAAATAATTAAAAATAATTACAAAATAGATAATCTTCCCCCGAATATCCCCGTCGCCAAATAAAGATTCTTTATTCTCGAACCGAAGACGAGATGGAGGTGTACTAAAGATTTTCACGAGAACGAAAATTGGAGAGTGCATCTTCACTCCTGCCCCACACTATTGTCATCTACTCTAGCTAGAAATTTCTCTCTAATATATATTTCTAATTTTCTAAGTTTTTAAAAACAGAAAACTAAAAATGGTTATCAAACATATTTTGTTTTTTATTTTTTAAAAACAAGAAACAGTTATCAAACCTATATGATTTTTATTTTTTAAAAACAGAAAACAAAAAACAAAAAACAGTAAAACTAAAAACCAAAAATCAAAATGGTTATCAAACGGTACCAAAAAGGTTATCAAACGGTACCACAAATTCTCCTACTTAATGAATTAAATAGTTTAATTTAATAAACATTGTGGTGGACAACAAACACAATAGAGTTATGATCTATAGCCTCTTCCATGAATCACCTGATCCACCTATCAAACTTCTCAAATCCAATTGAACATAAATTTCAAATATATTTTCTAAGGAGGCAACTCCAAGAATGACCAAAACTAATAAAAGGTTTTAAAAAATGTCAAATCTATGAGATATTGCAATAATAGCTAAATAAATTTTTTTTTAATATTGAGAAAATATTTAGACAAATATACCACTGTAACCAATTAGGTATATATGCATAATTTTAGGGATTTAGTATTTTTAACGAATAGCAAAAACAATGGACTTTAATGTTAGGGAATCAAATGTATCTAATAAAAAATAAATGAAATCAAAATAATTATCTTAAATCTAATTTAAAATTCTAATTAGAATTTGAGAGTAGATTTAAGAAAAAATTGATAAGGATGTGTTGATCTAGATTTTGAAATTTCTCATCTAAAATAAGTTAGGAAATCAACTGTATCTAATAAAAAATAAATGAAATCAAAATAATTATCTTAAATCTAATTTAAAATCACTAATTAGAATTTGAAAGTAGATTTTAGAAAAAATTGAGAAGGATGTGTTGTGGTAGATTTTGAAATTTACCCATCTTGATAGGGTAAATATAATTATTACTAGATAAAATAGAAAATTTAACTCTTACCTTTACTTGAATTTAAAAAAATTAGGGTTTAGGTCGGGAAATTGCCAAAACTAGGACAACTCTAATAGGGTTAAAGAGATTGAGGATCATTTTTTCATTTAAAGAATTGTAGGATTTTTTAAGGGTGAAAAGTCGTAACTACCCCTCTTCTCATTTTCCGCCCAATTTTCCCCACATGAAACCCTCGATTTTGAAACTCCCTCTCACACCAAAAAGAACACGAACCCTATCTCACACACCAATCTTCCATTTCTTCCGACGACCAAGCTTCCATTTTTTCCGAGGATTGAGGCGACAACGGCGAGTGCTAACAACGACGACGAACTCCGGTAAGTTTGCTTCCATTTTTTCCGGTGACCAAACTTCCATTTTTTTCGGCAACAAGCTTCCATTTTTTCCGGCGACCAAGCTTTCTCTTTCTTGGTTTTTCATTTTAATTTTTTCATTCTTCTAAGCATTCTTATCTTCGTAACTTTTATTTTATTCTTCGTAGCTTGAATTTTTTGGTTGATTGTTTGATTTTGGTTTGGAAAATATTATAATATATTGCAAGAAAAAAAGTTAAATGTAAAATAATCATCTCTCCTAGATATTCTTGTCTTTCTTTACCAATTTGTTTTATTTGAATTGAAGCTATTTAGCAGATATAGATGGTACTGAATCAATTCGCACTTGTATTTTATGTTCTTGCTTGAATTTTGACATTGCAATATGTTGCAAGAAAAAAAAAACAGAATGTAAAAGGGTCATATTTGTTGGGTATTCTCTTTGTTTTCCAATTTGCTTTATTGGAAGATATTTAGAAAATATTTATGGTATTGAATCAATTGACACTTGCATTTTATCTTCTTCCTTGGATTTTGGTATTGCAATATATTGCAACAAACAAAAACAAAATGTAAAATGATCATCTCTCTTGAGTATTCTATTGTTTTCCTTTTACCAATTTGCTTTGTTTGAAGCTATTTATAAAATATAGATGGTATTGAGTTATTAGAACTTTGTATTTTTATAGGTTCTTGCTTGGATTTTGGCATTGCAATATATTGCAAGAAACAAAAAAAAAATGTAAAATGATCATCTCTCTTGAGTTAATATTCTTAATTATGACATGGTGAATCATGATATTTTTGTAGGTGTTAAAAGTTGTGTACTCAATATGTTATTGTCATCAATCCCTTCGTATATAATAAAGACGTTAGATCATTTTCGATCTCAAGTAAGTTGTCTATCTCACTTCGCGACGACAATCAAGAATATTAAGGATAAGTTGAGTCATACTCAACTTGAGATGTTCAGAAGAACACATTTTGGATCATTTCTGGATGTAGATATAATATTTAATGGGCAGTTGATCCATTATTTGTTATTGAGGGAGGTGAAGCAGAAGAATAATGATTGTATTAGCTTTATGGTTGGAGGAGTGGTGTGTACCTTTTCAAGGAAGGAGTTCAATATGGTAACTGGGTTATGGCGTCGTGGAAGTTGTTCAAGTGGGACCAAATTAAGTCATAGACTCCGAAAGACATATTTTAATGATAAAGGGTCTATTACAGCAAATGAGATAGAAAATAAGTTTTTGAATTTCAAGGGTGATGATGAGGATAGGGTGAAGCTGGCACTGATATACCTCATAGAGTTGGCTTTGTTGGGGAAGGATAAGAAAACAAAAATCGACACTAAATCGCTTTCAATTGTAGATGATTAGTCTACATTTGATAGTTATGACTGGGGCTCAATAATATACGAACGCACGTCAAATGTTGAATGGGCTAAAGAAATCATTGAGAAATGCTCGAACATCTAATCGGGAAAAATATTGTATAAGTAGGTTTCCACTGACACTACAGTTATTTTAATTATTTTACCTAATTTTATGTATATAATAAACTTCCATACTTAAATTATGTTTGTGTCATGTGTTGTAGGTATGGGCGTATGGGTCTATATCGACCATGAGTGGTTATGTTGAAAAGAAATTAGATGAGAATGTTATCCCTCGCATGCTTCGTTGGTCGTGCTCACAATCGCCCTTAGCTAATTTTTTAGAGAGTGAAGTGTTCGATATAAAGAAGGTATGCAACAATTATAACATAAGCGTTTACTATAATAACTATGTTATATTACCTAACTATATATTTTCTGATCTTTTAGATGGAAGTTAGAGAATTCCTCGAGTTGACGGATGATGAAAAGTTGTCCATTCATGCAATTAGAGGTCAACCACCTTCCAAACCATGTCTCCTAAGTCCCAATGTTACATCCCATCAAACACTAATCTCCAAAAAACAAGATGCGACACCCATGAAGACTCAAATAACATTCCACATGTGAAAGATGACTTGAAGACCCATGTTTTGGGGATGGAGAAAGACCTACTTGAAGTGAAACTTACATTAGGAAGCGTATTGGAAAATCAATGTGAGATGAAACATATGTTAGCAAGCATCTTAAAGAGCTTTAAACGAGAAGAACAGGTACAGAGTCCTAATTCATTTAGAGATAAGATGTTGTTAATGTTTACTTATTACTTATAGCTATGATATAGGTCGATGATGAAAAATTTGTACAACTTAAAACTTCTGATGATAAGGGTTTGTTTAAGGATGTCTCTGATTCTTCTACACCTAGTTGGTTGAGGATACCTGCAGAAGATGATGATAAGGTTAAGAATGAGGTGCAACAACCTTCTATTGAGAAACGTGATAAGGTTAGGAGTGAGATGCAACAACCTTCTATTGAGAAACATGATAACGTTAGGAGTGAGGTGCAACAGCCTTCTATTGAGAATCCTGATAAGATTAAGAGCGAGGTGCCACAATCTTATATTGCGGACCATGATAAGGTTAGGAACGAGGAGGAAAAATGTGTACAATCTTTTGTTCAGTATCATGGAGATTTAGATGTAACTAAGATCGCACCCTTTGTCGTTGTACGATCTAACGTTCGTCGTGCACGTAAGAGGCGTGCTAGTACTTGGACCTTAGATCCATTTACAGCTTTGAAGAAGAAGATAGATACTAACAAAATAGACCGAAGTTTGAAAGAAACTCAAATTTCATACAATCCAATGCATAAAATAGTACCAAGCGAGTTGGAACGGCTTAGGGGATGGATAAATGACAAAAGTAAGATGACCATTTGTGTGACACCATCACTGGAAAGAAACCAAAGAGTTTTTTTAAAGAATTGATTAAGGCTCGAGAGTGGTTGTCTGATGAGGTAAAATAAAATTTTAACTTTCAAGTATTCTTTTTTTCGGTATATTCGTTATTCATTTTTTATTATGGTTTGTTTTTATAATATAGCATCTAGATTCTACTTTCCTATTCCTTCGTTTAAAGTTAAAATCCATGGAAAATTTGTGTTCACAAAACTTTACAACAATGGACACCGTCTTCTTGGTAAGTACACATCCATATTACATTTATTTGAATTTGTACATAATCACAAACATTTTTTTAATATGGTAAGTGCAAATCTATATTACATGTTTTTTAATTTGCAGTATTATCTCGGAGTAACGTGGAAACAATATCAACAATGTTGTCAATATAAACTTACATTCAATTGGCAAGCTGAGTACAAATTGATCAATTATGTTATCGGATCTAATGACGACTTCAACGATGCTTGGGCTGATGTCGACTATGTATATGTACCATTCAACGTGAAGAACAACCATTGGGTGTTAATATGTTTTGACTTGTTTGGTTGTCAGATAAAGGTGTGAGATTCCCTCCCAAACTATTCTACAATAGAAGAGATGACATTGTTTCTAGAGTCGGTGTGAACATTAGTGCCATTGATTTTGCACCATATTGGATTCTTTGATAGACGAGGTGGGTCACCTGAACATGTATAGCCTTGGCAAGTTGTAATTGTAGATTCAACAATAGCTCAACGTAATGGTAGTGACTGCGGTGTATTTATGATTAAGTTTTTCAAATACATTGTAACTGGTGCTCATTTTGGAACTCTAAATCACGAGAACATGAATTATTTTAGAAAACAACTAGCCTTCCAATTATGGACGAATACTCCTATATATTAATTCTATTTGATGTAAACATATATGCAAGAAATATTTGATATTTTATAGATGCTTTTTATTTTTCTGTACTATTGTTTTTTTCTAACTCATTTGCTTCATTTGAAACCATTTTGAACTCAAGCATGCTATAAAATGAGATGTGTCTTGCATTTTCATGGGTTGTTTTTTGGTTTGGTTTGCAACAAATTGCAATGGATTGCAATTTGTTGTAATTGCAATATATTGCAAGAAGAAAAACAGATTGTAAATGAATTGGAACTTGCATTTTTGTTTGCAATAAGTAAGTTGTAATAGTTTGCAAAATGTTGCTATATATTGTTTCAAGCAAAAAAAACAACAAAATCTAAAATGTCCACAACTTGGCATTGCATTACCAATCTAACAACAATAACAACAACATATGTCCTTGTATTACAAACAAAAAGTATTTAGTTTAATTCCATACACTTCATTTGTCCTTGTATGCAATGGGATTACGACACGTCAGTCTTTTATGGCATCTTTGGTCACATCTGCCACATCTATGCATTTTTGGGGTTTCACCTATAGATGTGATTCTCTTTTGTTTGGCGCCGACCAACCCTTGCCACGAATTTTGGAGGTAAGACTTCTATTTCAACATAGTTTGATGGTGTCTTCCACTCCGAGACATTACCAACTGGAAAAATAGCCCCTGCATATGCAGCCAACAAACATTCATTAGTATAGTAATGATCACATAAACTATATATTTTTATATTCCGCTCCCTTACTGCAACCATTGCATGTGCACATGGTAGTTTGTCTAACTGAAAAACCTTACAAGTGTATTCTCGAGTATTAAGGTCTATTGTCTCCTCTTTGTCAATGTCTGCCACTTGAAATTGATAACAATGAATCGGATGTACCTTCATTGTAACAGATTCATCTTGTTTTTTTTAAACAATTTCTTCTACCCATTTCGTCAACGTGGATGTTAATTTTGAGGCTTCATCACGACGCTCCCAAAACCACCTTTGTAACAAAGCTCTCACATGTTCAAGTAATGGAGTAACAGGTAATTCTCTAGCTTCCTTTAGTAGAGCATTCATGGACTCTGCTATATTTGTAGTCATCATATTGTACCGTCTTTTGGGGCAATGCGTACGTGCCCAACGTGAAAGTCCAACTTCTTCCAAATATGTACCCACGCCATTATCAAATGTTGTGATACTCGACCAAAACTCCCTAAATTTTGACTCTCGATAGGCTTTAGCAGCATTGACAAACAAATATTCAATTGTTTCATTCTTGAACTTAGCATTCAAATTCTGCTTCAAATGGTGAATGCAAATACAATGAAATGCATTGGGAAACACGGAAGCAATAGACTTCGATATGCTACTATTTCGATCTGAAACAAAAACTAGGTCCTTAAACTCACCTATTGCTCCTTTTAGCTTTTCCAAAAACCATTTTATGGAATTATCTGTCTCTCTATCAACAATTCCAAAAGCAATGAGATAAATTTGATTATTGTCGTCTAAGCAGGTGGCAATTATCAAAGTACCTCGATATTTGTACGTCAAATATGTTCCATCGATAACAATAACAGGTCGTATGCAATTCAAAAATCCTCAAATACATGGACCTAGCGCCATAAAATGATATTTGAAGTTTTTTCCATCTTCAAGTTCAACCTTATAAAATGTACCTGGATTGGCCAACTTCAGTGCTTCACCATATCGACGCGATAGATTATATGACTCTACAGGTGATCCCCTTACTCGCATATATGCAAATTCTCTCGCACGCCATGCTTTTTCATAACTCATATTGATCCCGTAGTCTTGTCTCATGTCTTCTATGATCTCTTTTGGCTTGCATTGGCGACCAATTCCACTATATTTAGATTTTATTAATTCTTCAACTATCCAAGCTTTAGCTTGTCTATGATCATGATTCAAAATATGAAGTGAACATGAATGAAAGTTCACATACTTTGATATCTTGAATATTTCTGAACCATCCAATCTGACTGCTCGCATTCTCCACTTACAATTATTATCAGTACATGTAACATAAAATATCTGTTTCGTAGACTTCTTTACTCTGAATTCGAAATTTCTGTTCATTGCCATAATACTCAATTTCATAAACAACTCCCTCTTGTTAAAAAATAAATTTCCAACCTCAAATTCATCATTTGTAGATCTTCCCTCCAACGAAACAGTTTTTCCCATGTATGTCTTCTGTCTTGTTGATTTAGATTCATAGTTGACTTTACGATCTACTTTAGGAACATAATCACATTTAGTCTCCATAAGAGCTTCCCAATCTACATTTTCATTTCTTTCTTGTGAGTTATTGTATGATTCCCAATTGAAGTAATTCTTACCATCTCGATCATCAAAAGAATTCAATGGAAGGTTATCGTCATGTGAATCATAAGATTCCCATCTACTGGTCTCATTTCTCTCATCAACCCAGCCAAATGGAACTGTAATATCATATAATGCATCCATTGGTATCAATACATTTGGATTTAAATCTTCAACTTGATTGCTCTCAGAAATAGATTTGTAACAAAGTTTTTCACCTTTATTATTCTCATTGATTCCTTCCGTTAAACCTCTACATCTAGGTTGAAATGAGATGTACAGAGGGACTTTAGCCACATCTTCGCCCATCAGATAAAGCCTCAGATCACTGTCATTGTTGATTTTAAATGGAGGAGTTTGAGTCTGAGCTTTAATCTCATATATGCACTTGATTCTCATAACGAACTCTGCGGGATTAGTTGCGGTGAGGAGGTATAATTTACCTAATAGATCTTTGTATGTTATTTCTTTACGTACAATGATTCCTTTCAAAAGGATTAGACGAAAAAGAATAATAAAGAGAAGATCGAAGAAAGAAGAGCTGAAGAACTAAAATAGTATTTGAATGTTGGGTGTTGAAATCTTACCGGAGTTCGTCGTTTGTCGTTTGCGTGTGCTGCAAGGAAGAGATTTCGTTGAAGGATTTCGTTCAGTTGGGTGTTTCCTACTTTCACTGCCTCAATCGTCGAAAAGTTCGCTCGTCATCGTCACCGGAATCAATAGGAGATTAGTCGCTGGAAGGGGAGAAGCTGAATAGTCGTTTGAGGAAGAAGAAGGATTTCGTACGTTGGAGGGTTTCTTTTTCGTGTTTTCACGTGAGAGAGGGAGGGTTTATACACTTAAAAAGGAAAAAAAAATTATAATAAGGGTAGTTAAGACTTTTCACCATTAAAAAATCCTACAATTCTTTAAATGAAAAGATGATCCTCAATCTCTTTAACCCTATTATAGTTGTCCTAGTTTTGGCAATTCCCCGTTTAGGTCCACTCATCTCACCCGCCTTCACCTACAACCCTTTATCTTCAACCTAGAACTATCCTTCACCTTCATCCCATGCCGCTGCCGTAGTCTCATTTCATGCCGTTGCCGCACGAAGTCAAACTTTGCGCACGCTGTCGCATGTCGTTGTGAATCGTCCCGTCGCACATCGCCCAGCCCATTGTTCTATCGCACGCTATTCCGGTCAAGATCACCCATCCCGTCCCAAAGTCTGCCCATTCCCCTAGCGTTCAGATCTGGTTCCACCGCCTCGTCATTTCGTCCAGATCTAAGTCCGTCCAGTCGCTGCACCATCCATACCAACATAGATCCGACCCGCCATTCGTCTGCCTCGTTGTTCCGTCTAACCAAAATTCGTACCAACCAAAATCCGCCTCGTCGTTCCGTCTGGCCGTTCGTCCGAACACTGATCTGACCCTCTATCGCCGCACCATCCATACCAACCAAGATTCGACCGTCCCGCCGCCGCGCCAGACTGTTCGAACTAGATCTAGCCGTCCCGACATAGAACAGAACCGACTGACGTTGCCCACCAATCTGTTTTCAATCGACTGCCCAACTACTGTCTTGCAGGTGTTCGAGGAAGGTAAAATCTTTATTATGATTTTCATAGAAAAACTACTTTAAAAATATATTTTTTGTCTTCCTAAATTTTAGGTGTATTTAAAAAAATGTAAACGTGGGACCGACCAATGTGTTGTAGAGTATATCTCTCCAAAAAACTTACTATATTTAAATAAATTAAAAACTAAATAGAATTTGTACATATGGTAAAAGTCGATGGAGTGAACGATAAAAGCTGCTGGAATAACAGGACATCCAAGAGATTCGTGCACAATCACATTAGACAGTGAAGAAGGGGTATAGATGCAATAGTTTATATATGTCTCGTTTGTTTTTTTAAAAATCCTAGATGTTATATCTTTATATATACAGATTGAATCATCAAGCACCCAGGGAGAGATTGAATCATCAAGCACCCAGAGAGAGACTGCAATGAATAGGCGGGAGCATATGCTCTGATACCAACTGTAACGCCCCCCGAATTTCACTACGAAGAATGGGGTAACGTTGCCATATTATCTATTCACCCTTTTTCCATTAAAGAAAACATAAAGTGGAATGTCCCCGAAATTTCGACATGAAATATCGAGGTAACACTATCACCTACCCTGTTCAGGCCCTATCCAACAAAAAGAGAAGAAGCACTTATTTTAAGAACAACCGTGGGGTTTCTGTCACAACCAAATCCTAGGATCATATTTGCCTCAGTTGCTAGTAATCCAATAAGAGAAAAAATAACAGTCAATCGGTCCTGCAATCCAAAATACACCAATGGTTCAAATAATAAGAATAACCAAAACAAACAACAACTCGCCCAAAAAGAACGAAATAAGGAAAAATGTCCCGTGAGTCAACCAATAGCTAGTACACCACTAACAATAAGTCTCTAACGCTCCTAGCAATGAAACTACAGTCCAGCTATCCTAGACAAAACGCAGCTAGTAGTCCCTCCTCGATCAAGCCTCCTCCATGTCATCACCATGGTCGAGGGTCCTGTTTACACTTGAAACAATTAAAGTAGAAGGGAGGGTGAGTATATAAAATACTCTGTAAGTAGCCCTCACTAACTATTCACCAAACAACATGCTCACAATCACAGCGACATTAAACACAATAATTAAAGAATAAAACATCAAGAATTTAATAACAGTAAATTAACATTTCAACACACCATCCAAATTCCAAGACTCTCGTGACTTTGATCACACCACCCACTAGCCTCTAACCCCCTCGAGCTACCACTCGTA
>NW_019104669.1:0-11560 GCF_001995035.1 Momordica charantia
TGACAGGTGTGCGCTTGCATCTATATAATTGTTACCACGCTTAGTGCGTGCGTTCAGCATAAACGCCCAGTCATTTGGCCTTCCCTTTCTTATCCTCTTCCACTTTCTCCTTCTTCTTCTCACTTGCTTTCTCTTTATTCTTTTCACTAGTGGTTTGATTCACACGCTTTAGTAGGCTATCCGGTGTATAACATCTCCCAGTTCGTGTCAAACCTCTCACTCCGGTGATATTGTCAACTGGGAGTGAAGGAGATGATACCTTTTGCCCTACAGTTACCTTGCACCCATATTTCCAAGGCACTACTTTGGAACTTTTATACTCGAAAGGAGTTGGGACCATGATACTGATTGGTTTCCGATTGCAGCTGGGTGCATCTGGCTTTTCACGGTAAAAGATGGTGAGATGTTTTGGCTTAAGAGCATCACTTGAGCCTTTAGCAACTGAGATATCCTCCACGACATTTATCCCTTTCTTCTGTTAAGAATTTGCAACAGTAAGGATTTTTTAGTCTAACAACTCTTGAACTTCATCCGAAAACTGTTGCATTGCTCTAGGGAGTGACCTTGTCCCCAGCGTGGAACGGGCACGTCAGACTTTCATCGTACGCTTTGTACTTGAGGTTTTGGCATAGATATTCCACTGATACATATCCACTGCCCAAGAGAATTTGAAATAGTTCTTCCATAGGGGTTGTAATATCGGCAACCTTACTCTTCGATTCGATCCCTTGGCATTCGATTGCATTTATCTGGACATTCTGATGATTCGGCAGTGGATTCTTACTTACATCAGGCCCATTTTCTTTTTTAAAGTTCAACCAACCTGCCTTGATCAAAGCTTGAACCTTGTATTTCAATGCAGTGTAGTTCTCTGTTGAATGCCTTATGGCTCCTGCGTGATAGTCACAACGAGCATTTGCATCATACCATCTTGGGTATAGAGGCTGGATCGGATTTACAGGTACAGGTGCCAGCTGATTATTTTGAAATAACTGAGGTAGGAGCTCAGTATAAGTCATGAGGATTGGGTCAAACTGGGTCTGTTTACGTGCCCTTCTATTAGTCTGTTGCCCTTAAGTATAGAATGTATTATTCTACTGACCCTTAGGTTGGAAATTTTGACTGACTAGGGTAGAAAATTTTGAGAGGCATAAGGGGAGTAAAGTGAAGTTGCATTATTCACAAATGGTTGATTATACCCGTATGGCGTTGGGTAATAAAACGGAATGTATCGCGGTGTCCGACCGTACGGTTGTTGTTTCCAAAAGTGTCGGTCTACTCCCACCATTTGCACCTTACCTTCCTTTTTCTTTGAGTAACTTGCCTTCTTTGTGGCTAATGACTCCTCGATAGTACTGGTTATTCGCCAGTGTTTAACCCCATATTCGATCCTTTCTCCGATGGTCATAATATCAGAGAAATTGGTGGAAGCGCTTCCTATCATCCGATCATAGAAAAGATGTTTTAGGGTATTGATGAACATGGCAGATAGCTCCTTATCCGTTAAAGGAGGTTGGACTTGAGCTGCCATGTCCCTTCACCTTTCAGCATACTCTTTAAAGCTCTCTATACTCTTCTTCTCCATCCTCTGTAAATCTAAGCGATCTGGAGCCATGTCTATGTTATGCTTATATTGTTTTAGGAAGGAGTCGGCCAGATTCTTCCACGAGCCAACATGAGAGCTATCTAACTGCATGTACCAACAAGAGGCTGGACCAGATAAACTATCATGAAAGTAGTGTATCAACAATTTGTCATTTTGGACGTACACTGCCATCTTCCTACAGTACATTATAAGATGATTCTTAGGACAAGAAGAACCATCGTACTTTTCAAACTCTGGCACCTTGAATTTTGGAGGTATGACTAATCCAGACACCAAGCACAATTGTGAGGCTCAATGTTTCCAAAAATGTTTATCCCCTTCTCGTTACTGGGGGCATTTAGTCCGACTGGGTCTGTCTTGGTTGAGAGACCACCTAGGTTAAGGACTGTAGGGGGTGACATCATTTACTCGGGCTCTCGAAAAATGATGTTGGTTGGGATTTGCTGAGCTCCCTTAACAAAGGGATGCAGATACTGACCAACCGGAACGTCATACAGAGGGTTGTATGTTGTATATTGTGGCATGAAACCTGTTGCCACTGGCCTAAGAGGTGGACCGTACCCAAGTGGATATGGCGGGGTTTCTTGCGGCTCATGGACAGGGTTGCTAGATGTAGCAGGATCTGCAGCCGCTTTGCCTTTTTCCAACGCGAGGAGGATGACATCTAACTTTTCTCGCAACTCCTCAATATCTTTCCTTGTTTTCTCCTGCTCGGCTTTTTTATCTTCCATCATTAATCTTGCCCTGTGTCTGGTACGGTAAGTGCGATGTGGTGCCAGTGAGCGAGCTATCTTGAACAATCCCTTTTGTTTTTTAGAAAAATAGAAGACAAAAAGAAAGAGAAAGAAAACCATAAATAAATAAGTTTGTGACTTTATTATAAATTGGATAAATGAATAAATGAAGATTACAAGAAAACAACAATTATGCCAAATTTGAACCCCAATGCTTAAATCATGGAATTGAAAGTACATTAAAGCAGAGTGTTAATAAAACTGTCCCCAATGCTCTAGATCTCGCCGAAGTTTGCCCAAGAACTTGAGTGTGCTTTTGCCATTCGGCTGTGTAGGGGCAACGGCTGACGTGAGAACTCGTGCCTCTTCAGCTAAACCATTTGCCCTATGGGCTGCCTGTCTGACTTGGGTGAGTACATGCTCTGAATTATGACGCAACAATGTGTTATCGCCCTCACATGGTCTAATTCATACCCCACTTGCTTGTATTGTTCCTTGATATGGGCATAATCATGCATTAACCCATCAGCAGCATTCTGGGTTTTGTCGAGACGGCTTGAATGCGTCTGAACAGTTTCCCTTAATCTTTGATTTTCTTGAGCATACTGAGCTAACTGTACTTCTTTCTCCTCCAACACAATGACTTTTTCACGAAGAGACATGATTTCTGTTTGTAGAGAAGACATTTGTTGTGATATGTGATTGTCTCACGCCTTCAAGGTTGTCTGTGAGCTCTCTTCGTACATTCTTTGGTTAGGGTCCCGAACCTCTACTTCTAGCGGTCCGTTTTCTTTCCCTTGGTAACCGACCTCCCTTCTTGCCTGCTGTAATTCCAGCTCAATGCTTGGAGATAGATTTTGATTGAACCCTAGTTGTAGTCTTTCTTTAGTCCGTATGGGGTTCCCTTCTCGTAGCTCGTATTCTATCCTACGAACCTTCCACTGAGTGGACTGATTTGGGCTCATTTCAGAAAGAATTATCGTAGTGGGAACCTCTAGCTTCCCTTTGCCCTTGTCGGTTGGTAGGAGAACCACAGTTTTTCCTCTACTCGAAAGCCACTGTTTGTATCCTTCAAATATATTATCATGGTAATTGCCACTTTGGATTCTGACAATCACCTTCCACGCCTTTACAACCTCCTGAATTTTGTTTTTGCAAAACCCAACATGATAGGCAAATTCAGAGTTTCTTAAGTCATGTGTGGCTGGGATAAACTGACATACCCAAATCTGGCGCAGTACCATTAATGGGGCATAAGATACACATCCCCATGGACCCAATAACGGTAGACTGTGAAATTTACCACACCTATACATCATAGGTTTGGTTGACATCCATCGAGCCCTCCACTCCACGTTGTCTTACCTTAGTCCTGCGAAGAAAATGCTCCACTCTTCTTTCCCTAGGTGGATTTGACTCCAATTTGTTTGTTTGAATTCAAGGATGGGATTTTGTAATCTACTCTACGATCTTGAAAATTTGACCTGAGGACACTTGAACTCTGGTGGACAATTTATATGGCTGAGGATCCAAATGTATAGCAGCTGAGAACAGCCTATAAATTTCCCTACTCCTCGCGATCTGCAAAAATTTAGTGCTCAGAAAGTTTCTGCAAGGATGGGTATTACGAGATTAACCCCCATCTATACCTTGACAAATAGCTTGACCACCCGCTCTTCAACGTACCGACTAAATTTAGGGAATAAAACCAAGTTGAATAAGCACAGAGCTAATAGCGATAGCTCCCTTTCTTCATTAACGAACCTCTGCTGAAGACTCAGGATATATTCTGTCGACAAGCATGTGTTTTCTCTCTTCCTTTTCACATGTTTTTCAATCTCACCAGCAGATATCTTCCCTACAAGCAGCGATACTGCCCTTTTCAACGTAAACCCACCATCATAGGAATAAACCTCAATTTTCTCTTGCAGTGGTATTTGTAAGACGGTGTGGTATTCCTCGATAGTTGGGGTTATATCCATTGAGCTAAAAGTAAAGCATCTATAGGCCGGATCCCAATGTCGAACTAATGCTCTCAACACTAAGAAGTTTACTTGCACGTACAGGAGCTGCGCTATGTGGCCATATTTTTTTATGAACTGAGTCTTTCTATCTGGTCTTAAACCTTCCCATAAATGTTTCAAGATATCCAACTAATTTTCTGGAAACGTTACATTTTGAAATGGCATGATTACATTATGTGATAATGCGTCACCATGAGTATGCTGCATGTTCTCTGACCATTGACGGACAATTTATTGGTCTTGCTCTCTCCACTCTTGGGTGGGAGCCTTACTGGTGGAACTCATGCTTTAATTTACTGTCAATGTTAATGATTTAAGACTTAGGTCAATTTTTGTAAAATTGACAGAAACTAAATTAAAAGGGAAAGTTGCGAAACTCTTTTTTTTATTGTTGTAAAAAAACGATTATTAAGTGAGAGAATGCATGAGACTCTTTTAAGCAAATCACTTTATTAACACCAACAGAAACAAACTAAACAAACAAATAAATAAATAGAAGAAATTTGATGCTAAAATGAGTATAAAGTTAATGCCTACACAACCTAGAGGGAAGCGGCCCCCAAATCTTCCATACGCTTGCGCGGTATGGTCAACTTGAGTGGAGAATTTCATGCGCTTGCATGAGAACCGAAATTCCACGAAGGTCATACTACTCAGTCTCCGATCTAATCTTAAACGTAAAGCCCGGGCAGGAGGCTTGTGTATTTGTGCGAGATGCATATGATGCCAAACCAGATTAATAATACAAAGAAAAAACAAAAAAACAAAGCGAACAAGAAAGGAAAAAAAAATATAATAAGATAATAAATGACAAAAGTAATGGCTTCACTCTCTAAAGGTTCCCAGTGAAGTCGCTAAGCTGTCACAACGTCATTGCGACGCGGAGCGACCGACGTCATCCCCTGACGGGTCTCTTTCGAGATTAGGGTTTGGAGTCGCCACCGTAAACATTTACGAGGTGTGATTGGTCACCTATTTAAAAAAACTTGGTCTACAAAAACAAAACTTTGGTTCCAGAGTTGGTTGAGCGTAGGGGAGGTGTTAGCACCCTACGACACTCGTTTGAAAACAGTACCATATTTTGTCGAAAATTATCCTATTATACTTGGTCCAAAAAGAAAAATACTTTTGTTTTTGATTTTGTGACATAAGAATCCATATATAAACTTCTTACCAATGTGCCATCATCCTAAGATATTACATCATGTTTTATATAAATATTTTGAAAAAGAAAACATTAATTTACGCAAGCAAAAATTCGGACCTGAGACATGTGAATTATTCCTAAGTAGCCTACCACTATGCCAACACCACACCACATGATACAACTTAGCTTTAATTCTTATCATACAAATCTTTATTTTAAAAAAATTGTTAAAAAAAAAGAATAAAACTAAAACCGAAATAATAATAATAATAATTATTATTATTATTATTTTGTTTTAGATTTGAAATTCCTCTAACAAACTTCCTTAAAACTAAAAAAAACTTTTAAAACAAACTTGTTTTAAAAAAAAATATATCATATTTAAAACAAACTTGTTTTTTTTAAAAAAAATCAAATCATATTTAAAACAAACTTATTTTAAAAATAATCAAGTCATGTTTAATCAAATTAATTTAAAATATATATATATATATATATATCAAATTTAAAACAAACTTATTTAAAACAAATTTACTAAAAAAAATTAAATCATTTCTAAAACATTTTTTTTTCTACATCACGTACTGCTGTGAGGAAATCCTTGGTGTGCCCGCGGGTCTGAAACCGTGAAGGAGCACTCGAGGTCGGAGTCGGGTTATCGATGATTAGTGCGTCGGTTGTAGAAGTTGTTCGTTATATTATTGTTGTCCGTCGGGATTATAGAGCTTTGCGCCGGACTACTCTGGTGCAGGTTGTCTGAACTTGTGATCACCAGGGGACGTGTGCAGTCTGTGTATCGTCGGGGTCACCGGTCTGGGTGAAGAAGAAGAGAAGGTAATGGTAGAGAGAAAGAAGGAGGTGAATTTTTCTTCGTCTTTCTCTGTATGGGTGTTCTGTCTGTCTTCTCCTCCCCACTGCAGCCCTCCTTAAATACACCTAAAAATAATGATAAAAAAGAAAAAGAGGCAAGAGAAGAGAGAAAAAAAAGGGGGGAGAAGAAGGGAATGAGACATACGTATGAAGGAAAAAATCAAAGGAGAGAAAAAAACTGTTTTTTTAAATCTTAAAATCAATTAAAAAAACCAATTATTTTCAAATAAAATCTAATTTTAAAACTTAATTTAATTTAGTTAAAACTTTCCATTAAATTTTATAATAAAGTAAATTATGTTATTTTAAACTAAATCAATAAACATAATAAAATAATAAATAAATCAGTAATAAAAATTTTTTTAAAACGAAAGCGAGCCAGACCAAATACAGTGTCTACAAGTATGTTTTACATACAAGGTATGTATAATATATACTCTTTCCCTCACGCTCTCCGTGAAGTTTATGGTGTGAGATTCATGCTCGACCTCGTGGTGCCTTAGGTGCATCCTCCCTTCAAACGATGTTTGTATGGGTCAATATCTAGGAGAACGGAGAAAGTATTTAAAGTAAGTGGGAGAAGGTCGTGTGACAACACTTCGTACAGTCTCCTTCATTAGTTTGCAGAGCAAGGGTTTCATGCTCGGCCTCGTGGTGTCTGGGTGCATCCTCCATTTGGAAGTGGCTTGCATGAGATCAGTGCTATGGCAAACTCCCTAAATGGATAGGGTTCTAAATTTTTTGCAGCGGTATTGTTCTACCGGTCGTTGGGCATGTCGGGGCGGAATTTTTGGGTCTAAAATGAAAGAGCTACACTTACAAGAAATTATTATGCTAGTTAATGATTTCTGGACCAAATTAAATGGTATCTAATCATTGTAGGGGTAAGAGTTATCCAAGTATAGTGCTTGGGTGAGATAGTCTCAGTTCACTGAAGGAATAATTGACTACCCTTCAATGACGGTCATTCTAAATCATTGAAGTATCATTGCAAATTATTTAATTTTTAGGGTTGATTATTTCTTAATTTTCCAACTTTTGATTGGTTTAAAGAGTTTTTGCAAAGTTCTAATTAAATAATTGTTTGTTTCAACAATTATGTCTAGTCTTTAATTTCATTTCTCTCCTCCGATAAACCAACTGGGGATAACTATCCCACGTGGAAAGCAAACTTTAACACCATACACGTAGTAGATGATCTCTACTTTGTCTTAACCGAGGCATGTCCGGAGGCCCCTAGACCTGACACCACGAAGCTGTTCATGTCGCATATGATAGGTGGACAAAGGTCAACTCAAAGGCCCGAGTCTACATCTTGGCCAGCATATCTGATGTTTTGGCCAAGAAGCATGAGACCATGATCATTGCACTCGAGATCATGGATTCATTGCGTGAGATGGTTGGAAACCTTCCTCAAAAGTCATGCATGTAGCTCTCAAATTCATCTTCAACTCACGAATGAAAGAGGGAACATCTGTCCGGGAACATGTTCTCGGTATGATGGTCCACTTCAACATGGCGAAGGTGAATGGCACTGTCATCAATAAGTCAAGCTAAGTCAGTTTTATTCTGGAGTCTCTTTCGAAGAGCTTCATTCAGTTTCACAGCAATGTTATGATGAATAAACTGGAATAGAACCTGACCACGTTCCTCAACGAGCTTCAGACTTACGAGTCCCTCATGAAGAACAAGGGACCTGAAGGGGAGGCAAATGTTGTCACCTCCAACAAAAACTTGTATAGAGGTTCGACCTCTAGGACTAAGCCTAGACCTTCTTCTTCGGGTACGAAGAACCTCAAGAAGAAGAAAGGTGGATAGGGGAATAGAATTGTCCGTACTACTACCCAGAAGGGGAAGAAGGCTAAGGCCGTAATCAAAGGGAAATGTTTCCACTACGGTGTTGATGTGCACTGGAAGAGGAACTGCCCGAAGTACTTGTAAATAACTTGTACATACGAAGACCAACATTAACTAAAATAATTCTAAACACTGAATTGTTTAAAACTGCAACAACACAGTTCAAAAGACAAATAATTTCTCCTAAAGAAAATACCCATCTTTGGCACCCCAGGCTTGACCGCATTAGTCTCAACAGGATCGGGAAACTGGTTAAGAGCGGTCTTCTAAGTGAGTTAGACGACAACTCTTTACCAGTATGTGAATCTTGCCTTGAGGGTAAAATGACTAAAAGGCCCTTTATAGCAAAGTGTTACAGAGCCAAATAATCCTTAGAAATTGTACGTTAAGACCTTTGTGGTCCGATGAATGTTCAAGCTCGAGGTGGGACTGAATATTTCATCTCTTTCATAGATGATTATTCAAGATTTGGGTATCTTTACCTAATGCAACATAAGTCTGAGGCTCTTGAAAAGTTCAAAGAGTATAAGACTGAAGTTGAAAATTCATTAGGTAAGTCCATTAAAACACTTCGATATGATCGTGGTGGTGAGTACATGACTTAAGATTTCAAGACTATATGATAGAACACAAAATTGATTTCCAACTCTCAGCACTCATTGTACCACAACAAAATGGTGTGTTAGAAAGGAGAAACAAAACCCTCTTAGACATCGTTCAGCCAATGATGAGGTATGCTCAATTGCCTGACTCTTTCTGGGGTTGTCCAGCACATGTGCCTGTAACGAACTCAAAGAAATTGGAACCACGTTCAAAGGTATGTCTATTTGTAGGTTATCCAAAAGAAACGAGAGGTGGTTACTTCTTCGATCCTAATGACAGCATATAATATGTTTTTTATTTAGCTTAACCAATGAATTTGATCTTCAATGCATGATGCAATATGTATGCACGATGCTAATTTTTGTTTTGACAATGGAATGTGATTATGAATGCACAATGCATGATACTTAAATTTTCATAATCTAACCATGATATTTATTTATTTATTTATTTGAATAATATGTATGCCAATGATGTGAATGAATGATTTGTGAAAATATAGTTGAGAGAACAAGAAGTTTTTCCATATTTTGCAGAGATATTACTTTTTTGTGTACTTGCATCCTTCCTATTAGCAATTATTTTGCAAAGAATCAAACGAGAAAAGGTAATGTCAACATTGGAGGAAACCTGCCAACTCTTTTTTCTTTTTCATTTTTCTTTTTCTTTTGTCCTTTTTTTTTTAAATGAATGCCTTCACTTGATAAAAGATATACACATAAGGGTAATTTCTCAACCATATCAGTTTTGGTGGGGATGATTTTGTATATGTATCTCATGTGCTAGTTTAGAGAACTATTAAAAAGTAATCCATAGCATCGTACATCTTGCTTGATTAAACTGCTTCATAACCTTAGCCTTGTAATTGCAAGAAGATTGGATACGAGAACATGAATTTGACATTATGAACAAACGAGGATAGAAATCATGATTTTCCATCAAGCCTCACGACGAGAAAAGTCAGCGAGCTTCCTTTTCAAAGAAAAGAAAACCAAGAGTTCAAAGATATTTTGTCAAATCTCTTGAACAATAAGAGATTGAATTTTTTTTATTAAAGTTTTGGGTTAGAGACTATGATAGAAGTGTAAAAGTGATTCAATTTCTTTGGATAAATAACCTTGAGAATTGGTTGCGTAACTCCCCAAGAGTTTATCTCATGTACCGCACTCCTTCTTTGAGCTTAGCTAGAGACTTGATGAAATCATCTTTCTAGACACACGTTTTTCTTTACGAAAATGTTGTTGTAGTCCACTTTGAATGTAAAGACTGTCTTTTTAGCCTTAGCTCCGAAGTGCCGTTTTTCACAGGCATATTGTTGCAGTCTGCTTCTTGAATGTAAATGACCTTTCCTTTCACCCTTCAATTTCAAAGTGAAGTTCTTTATGAAATGTTATCTAATAGCCCACTTCGTGTAATGAAGGATTTTTTTGAAATTGAAAGATTATCAACGAGAGAAATAAGACCTTCTTAGTCTGAAAACGCCTTTTGTTTCAAAGTTTTGTATAATGCAGTTACAATTTTGCCCCAATATAGCATTGCTTGATTTTGCCCCAGCTTGAAGATTTGTAGAAAGGACCTTGAAATCTTTGGAACTGATATCGTCGATCTATATGGATTGCCTTAGTCATTGAACTAAAGAAATGTCATGGCCTTAGACATTTAATTTTTCTTTTTTTTCATTTCTTTCTTTTTTTTTTCTCTTCTATTTTCACACCTTTCAGTTTTTTTTAATTATTTTTTGCCCAGACATACTCTTTTTTACAAACAGAATAGGGTTCAATCACATAAAAAAAAAAATTTTGATCATGCGTAGTCGCCTTTTGCAACCCTAGCTGCTATTCCAAATTATTTCTTTTCTGCTGCTCGAATAACATGATGAAACTAATCCCAAGCAAAACTCATCAAAGAAGACTGATATCTTGAGACTATTTGTTAGGTCGCTAACTTTCCAATTGTCAAAATCATTATCCTTGGTCTTGGAATCACTTTTTACTCAAAAGAAAAAAAACAGACAAATGATTAAGCTTTGAAGAACAAGGTGGAAGAGAGTTGAGAAGAAAAATTTAGGTATGAATAAAAGCCAGTCAAAATAGGGAGATGTTTGTGCAACTACAACTACCAATTCATGAAGCAGTAAATCATAAGAGCCCAATATTATTTCATTACCTTCAAAGTTCTTAAGGTAACACTAGGTGGATAATTTTGGACGTTTACCACACAATTAGATGTGGCGGGCTTAACAAGAGGCTTTTATGGTAAGTGGACAAATATTGATATTCCTCACAAAAATTGTATGTGACGGGCTGAGCAAATGATTTTTTTTGCAGTAAATAGTCAACTCTCAATGTTGACTATATTTACCATATATCGGTAAGCTATGCTCAAGGTAGATTAGGCTTAAAACAGGCTAAGCTCAAGGTTTTACAGGGAGTGAGTAATTTTGGTTCCTCACCTCAATAGGCATGTTTGCCCCAGTATGAACTTTGGTGGTTTGCTGGTTAGCATATGAGAAGCAATAGGAAGACTAAGATAAAATTGGTTTGAGTTACGGATTTAGCCCGACAACAAAGTCCGAAAAAATGGTTGAGTTTTGAAAAAGGTTATATCTCATTGAGGACCTTGAAGGCATTCGCATTTTCATTTTTTCCCATTTTTCATTTCTTTTTTCACTTTTATTTTTTTTTTTGTTTTTTTGTTTTGTTTCCTCCAAGTGACTTAC
>NW_019104669.1:26133-53001 GCF_001995035.1 Momordica charantia
AAGAAAGTAATAAAAATATTATTCATTTTATATGGATATGGTCAGAGGGCGGTGATGCGATCGTGAGCTAATGTTGAAGTGGGCATGAGATTCATCACCGTGGTTATAAATAATAGATTTAAATATTATTTTAGTCTATATGTAATTTTATTTACAGTTTATTATTTTAATTTTAGTACTATAAAAATGTTTATCTTAATCTTTGTACTTTAAATTTTTGTTCATTTTTTTCATATTTGTGAGTTTAAATTTTTGCTTCATTTTAGTCTTTGTAATTTAAAAAAAAATGTTGATTTTTTGCTTCATTTTACTATTGTATTTTAAACAAGTGACTATTTTGATTCTTGTTGGTAAAATTTTAACACAATTTCTTTTAATGTAAAGATGTGGATAATTTCAAGAAGTTCAGTGATTATAATGTTGTGTGTTGAAATTGTAATATAAAAAATAGAAATAAAAGAAAATGAATGAAAAAATAGGATGACTTTTTAAAAGTAAGGATCAAAAGGAAACTTTGAAAGTACGTGGGTTAAAATAGGCAAAAATCTAAAATTATAGAGACCAAAATAGTATTTAAACCTAAATAATAAATACAATTTGTATCTTAAAATTGAAGTGTCAATTTATCTTTTTTATTCTAACAATTGTGGGGTGGAAAATGAAACTATCAATGGTATAACCAAACAATATTTAGATGTCAAAGACGAATTTCTAGAATTTTATATTGGGGAAGTAGCAAACATAGGGTATGATTTTATCCTAATTATATATGTTTTTAATACATTAATTTTAACAATGAAACTTAGTTTTTCCATGCTATTGTGATATTTGGAATTGAATTTTTTTAATATTGCAGCTCACTTTATATTACTTTTTTTTTTCAATTAGTCGTGCTTTCAAATTTCTATCTCACATCTGTAATATGGTATTTGTAAGACCCATATTGAAAAGTTGTAATTCCACATGTGATATGAAAATTTCATTTGATAGAAGAAAAAAAATCTATTTCGATTGATAAATAAGTGTGAAAATTCAAAAGGACATGGACCAAGACAAATAAATTTTAAAAAACTCATACAATACTAAAATAGAAATAATGTCTGATTTATTTATTTCCTTATTTTGGTTCTTGGTTGAAAATTATTAGGGAAAAAGGCTGGCAAAATTGACGGTCCAAATAAGATCTAACAACTTCCGACAGGGCGGCCGAAGACCACGACACAGCGAATATTGAATCCAATTATTATGATATAAATAATTAATCAAAATTCTACAAATTAATCCCTAAATTTTTTTAAATGGTTATATAAATATATATATTTGATTAATAACAATTTGGAGACATGGGAATTGAATTTCCGACTCGAAGAAAAGAATACATATCAATTATGTCGAGCTATCTCATATTGACATTTTTGTAGGTTATTGAATTTTAAAAAATATCTAATATATTCCCCAACTTTCAATTTTGTGTCTTGGAAGTATCTGAACTTTCAATTTCTAAAATTAACGGACGACCACAAACTTTTAGTTTTGTATTTTATAAATTGGTAAATTTTAGAAAATGTTGGATGATTCAATGATCTATTAAATAAAAAAAATAAAAAACTTAAAAGACTCATTAAACACAAACTAAAAAATTCAGAGACTAAAACAAGCCTTCTAACTTCAAAAAAATATTTAATCTGTCTTTTTAACTTAATACATGTGTCCTTGCTTGAAAAAAGAATGTGCCCAATCAAACCCATTCAAATTATTTTATTTTAGACCATAAATTTGACTTTCACATTTATATATGTATAATAAATATATCATTTGACACCTACCATTTAGATCCTATGAATCATGAATGTGTCCTAAAAAGAATCAATCGATAGATAGATATTTTATTTATGAGCTGGGTTTATAAAGTTTGTCATTATGAAGTCATCTATACTTAAATGTTGGTTTGAGCTAACTTTTGAATGAGTTGAAAAGCATTTTTCGCTTATTAATAATACTTATATTTATTCTACTAAAAAAATAATGAAATAGAATTTTAATCTCTCAGATTTTTATTTGATCCTTAAATTTAAAAAACTAACAGATTTCCCAACTCTTAAAAAATAGTTAAATCTTAGAATTAAATTTTCATTATCATCTTCCTCACCCACCACCACTGTCCCACTAATATAAAATCGTTTGTGATTTTTTCTTGATTTTTGTTGGGTTCTTTGTAAATCTATTTATGATCGGCCACTACTTTCCCAATCAATGTGTCCAAGTTGAAACAAAAATAATTTTTCTGTAAAAACAAACCAAAAGTTTTTCTAAAAATAATTTCTTAACTGTTTTACTTAAAATTTTATTTTAAAACATAGAAAACTATGTTTAGAAATAGCCCCCAACAAATTTTAATCTTTATTTAATAATTTTATCCCCTCTGGAAGTATATGTAATGCAATAAACTAAATATTTTACACTACTTTTTGTTTATAAAAATATCTAATGCTATTTATGAATATTTTTTTAATACGACGTTTGGAGATGAGAATTTGAACTTATCACTTTTTGGTTGTTGATAGATGTTTTAATTTGTTGAATTGTGTTCAAGTTGGTAATCTTTTATAACGTGAACAATTCTATTATTTAGGGGCAGAGCATGGTGGTCCCTCAAATTATTTGTTATATTTATATTATCAATTTTGATGTATAACAAATTACAAAAATTACAATTTTAATTCACAAAGTAAATTATATATTTATCATTTCTATTATTTTTTTTACTCAATTTTTAATTTAAACTAACTATATAAGTATTCGCGACCCTTTTAACTGTTCAATTATTTTCGTTCCTCGGCCCCAATTATAGTTTTTAATAATTTAATTTAGGTTTCAGTAAAATTTTATGGTTCAATGCTGTCCAACTTTTATATTTCTTTTTCAGAAATTTGTTAATAATGATGATATAATTGTAATTAATATATTGGTAATCAATTAGTTGGTGTTTTATTCTCACTATACGATAATATAATCTAAATTAAAGTACCCTTTTGAGAATGATTTCATTTTTAATTCTATAATTTTAAAAATTAATCTTATTTCTATTTTGATTCTAGGTAGTAAGATCTTATTCTCTATAAATTTTAAAATTCATTTTTGTGTCTGAGATTTAGGCTTGGTTTATATTTGTAATTTTAAAAACCATCATTTTTTGTCATTGAGATTTAAATTTAGTTTCAACTCGTTCCTTGAAAATTTAAAAGTGACATGATTGGTCCCAAAATTTAAATTTAGTTTTTAACGTGTCCAAGTATGAATTTGGCTTTTAATTGCTGGTGAGTTGAGTTGATAAGATACATAAATATATGCTGACTTGACTAATTTAGTGATGTGTATATTTTAAATTAATCGACAAATTTTATTATTCTTTATTCTCTTGTGTTCAAGTGACATTGTTATCGCTTCATCTTCCTTTTTCCTCTTTTCGGTTAGCCTTTCTTTTTTTCCACTCTTCCAACAGCACAATGCATCTTCCTCTTTTTTCACCTCGAGTTTAACATTAACACTAAGTTTAAAACTTACCATGGGAATCAACAATTTCTCAACAGTGAACTAGATTCATTTGTATTCAATTATTTGAGAGATATGATCTTATTGTATCCAACGAATCAACTCAACTAAAAAATTAATTAAAAATCAAATTCAAATTTTATGGACGAATTAAAAACTAAATTCAAATTTGAAGGACTAAATCATTGTCGACGACACCATTCGTTTTCGTCGCCAAGTCGTCACCGAATTGGTTTTCATCATCGAAAACGTCTGACGACGGCCCTATGACAACGATTTGGGGACGAAAATTCAGCTTTTGACGACGAATTTTGAATTGCCAAAACCTGAAATTCTTGTAGTGCAATTAAGTCAACCTAACATAGCTCAATTGATAAGACACTTATCTCCAACAAAAAGGATCGTGAATTTGAATTCCTATATCCATACGTTACTAAAAAAAACTTTAAAGAACAAATAAAAACTAAATTTAATTGTAAAAGACAAAAAAGGATAGTTTTTTAAAACTCAATGACTGAAACAAAAATCAGGTCCAAACTCAACACCAAAAATATACTTTAGTATTTTACCCTATAATGTTATGTATGTGTTCAGTTTTCGTGTCTTGGACCAACGGTGAAAAAAAAAAGGCACGAAAGAGAGAAATAATTTTAATTAAGAGAAATTTCAGAGTTCTAAAGTCAAAATATGTAAACGAAAATACAATAAAATGTAATTTTAATTTGAAGAGTATTGAAAGAAAAAANTAAGAAAAATAATAGAAATTATAAAAGTATTTAAACTTCATTTGAACGATTCTTTTAGTTTTTTATTTTAAAAATTAAGTTTAAGAAAACTACTTTCCAATTTCTTTATTTTGTTTTTTTTTTCTTTTTTCCAATTACGTTTTTATTGGATAAAAAATTCAAAATTAAGCAGCCGAATCGCAATTCTGCACCTATAAATAATCCCCATGGTTCCCACCAACTTCTCCATCGATCGACCAACGATTAATCAAAATCTCAGCTCACAAATCAGCCACACAATTCTCACAGACCTTCCGCGACTGCATCAATGGCGACCAAAGTGTATATTGTGTATGTCCATCGCTTCTCTCCTCGTTCCCTTTGCCTTTCTCTTCAAATTTCATGTAATTTTGTTTCCATTTTTGTTATGTGGCTCGGATTTTCACTGATGTGCCCTTGCGTCCGTTTCGCATTCCGATCGCTTTCTCGTTTTCGTTTTGAAGAGTCGTTTCTAGATCTCTTTTCGTATTGTTGTTTTTTTTTTAACGTTGTGGATCTCATTGCGATTTGTGTTCTGTCAAATTTCCGGTTTCGTTTGCATGCTGATTTTGGTGCTTTTATGTGATGTGTGCTTGGGAACTGAATCGCTGGGAAAGATGCCTAGCAATTGGAATGTTTCTTCTTACTTGATATGATTAATTTTGTAGGATTAGTTCGGAAATGAGGTTTCCTTGTGAATTTTATTTCCTGAACAATTCTTGACTTTCTTAAGCGCTTAACCAAGTAGTTTTAGCTTTTGGACTTGAGATTTTGTGTTGACTTTTTCTTTTTCTGAATTAACCAGAAGCACTAAAAAATCAATAATTTATTCCTTTTAGCCTTTCATTACCACTGTTATTTAAAATGAAATTAGCTCAAACAATAGGAATAACGATGGATTTGAAGGCCAAATATTC
This sequence comes from Momordica charantia, assembly GCF_001995035.1. The sequence goes on from NW_019104669.1 coordinate 31,367, forward strand.
ATGTTCACTGCAGTATTTGCTCAGGAAATTCATTTCTACATTCAAATGAATTCTTGAATTGCCTTGTATGAGATTCATAGATTCACAGGCTAGATCAGAATCAGAATCAGACTTTCATTTTCGTTTTCTAAAAGGTTTCTATTTGATTTGTTAAAGTTGACTGCTTCTAATTTTCAACCAAAAAATTGGACTGCCAAGAGACTCTATTCTACAACTGCCGAAAGTTAACTAGTTTAGTTTTTAAATGTTGCATTTTTTGTGCTGGGAAACAGTTGAGGTTCATCCTTGGTATCTAGGACTTATTTGTCTCGTAAACATTTATTACCTACTGATTGTCCATTTAGAACACGTCCTCTGTGCTTTCCTTAAAGAAAAAAAGGATTATTTAACAAATTTTGAAATACAAACGTTTCTAATTGTTGCACATCTTATATACACTTCTTTACTATGAACTAGACATGCTTAGCAATCTATATAGCTCTGCTAGGTAAGAAGCATGGCTCTGTATTAAGTTGATATTACCAGTGCCACTTCCAGCTTCCTCATGCAATAGAATGTTTTATAACCTTATTTCCCATTCTCCCGATTCTGACAACATTTGGGCCCCTTTGCCCTTTAAACTTTAGTTTTGTGCATCATAGATATAAGTGTTGGGAACTTATTCTTAAAGGGATGGAAACCTATGGTCAGTATGTATTATAAGGTTCAGTAATTTTCTGCATTGCAGTCTATTGTTGTTACTTCAAAAACACAAACTGTCAAGCAAAGATAGTAACTTGTAACGAACAGAGCTTTTCAGCTTAGTCAGCATGAGTTGTCACGTTTGTCTAGTGGTAGAATGAATGGTAATGTGATTCGATAAATATGATATATGGAGAATAGGTAAATTTTTAACTGATAACAGGACAAATTGTTCTTAAATATGTTATCTTTAGTTCTTATCATTATCAATTTTCAATATTCCACTCGACTGTCATATTCAGAGGTATTTCTATGTATAATTAGTTGTCTTTGGATTTGAAAGACCTTTCTCAATGTTGTCTTTGGATGTAGCATTTAAAGAAAATGAATAATTAGTTGATTTTGATTTATTCATTATTGTTTGTTACTTAACTTTATGTAACTTATAATATGCTTGATACACCAATTTTTTACCTTTCCTTTTTTGGTGCCATTACTTATAAAAGCTTCTGGGAAGTAGAAATGTTGTTTTTCGATTACACTATGATAGTTTTGACTTGTATCATTTCTTAGATGTAGCCAAATCCAATATGAAAGATGCAGGTCAAATACTTCACATTATCTATTTACTTGCATACTCCTGTGTCGACATGTTTGTTTTCCTTTCATTTACTTGCGTAGTTACCTGCTAACCTGCTATGTGGTTGACTGTACATTTAGATGCTATAGATTCCTTACATCATGGTCTTTACTCAGGTGAAAGTTAGATGGGTTTGTTGGCAAATTCTTGGCTATTTCTAATATGCTTTCCTACCCCGATGATATCCCTTTTTCTTAGTTTAATTTGTTTTGGGCTATTGGAATAGGGACAGGTTCACATTAATTGAAAAAGTATAGGACATTGGTTATCACATTGATTAGTTTGGATGCCATTTCCACTCTTGTGTGACCTTTAAGAATGATGATGTTAAACTCTAGGTGAACTTGGACTTATCACATCAGATCCTGGTGCTGGTAATGTTAGGCTTCAATACATTCGCTAGTTTACTTAGTACAATGAATTAGAAACTTTTCAGGCCACTGGATAACGAGTTATTAGCTTTTCCAGATAACTATGCAATGATTAAGCAAATGAGTTAGCTCTAATGACTAATGATGTGTCTTGACAATAAAAGAGATCGCATTTGAAAGTAGTTCTTTAATTTCTAGCTATCCGGATGCCATGCAGTTTTTCCACCTTGTATCTAATTCGTTGCTACTTTTTCTGTTCTGAAAAGTAGGATTATTCTTTTACTTGCACAAGTGTGCCCCTAAATATTTTCTGTAACTCGGCCTCCTATTGTTATAAAATTAATTTGCTGCTATTGCTATAGCTTCTATTCCATGTATGGACATGTTCAGAGACTTGCGGAAGAGATTAAGAAGGGGGCAGAATCTGTAGAAGGTGTTGACGCCAAGTTGTGGCAGGTAACGTCTGAAAAACTAGCATTTGAAAACTTTTTCACCGACCATGATTGTATTTGTGTGCCATTGGCTTAGTTTCCTTTTGACGATTAAGCATTTGGTCTTGTAATAACCAAATTTGCAAAAAAAGTTTTTATCACTTTAATCTTAACTTTACGTACTAAAAACTGTAGAGCAACCACCAACATATGGGTCCCATAATGTTTATGCTGTTGAAGGTTTTATGATTGTATTTGTGTTATTCCTGCAATTGTTTGCCTTACAAACGTTTGTCCAGGTTCCCGAAACATTACATGATGAAATTCTTGCCAAGATGAGTGCACCACCAAAGAGCGACGTACCAATTATCACCCCGGGCGAACTCCCTGAAGCCGATGGGTTTGTTTACGGCTTTCCGACGAGATTCGGAATGATGGCTGCCCAATTCAAGGCATTTTTGGATGCAACTGGAGGTCTATGGAGAACCCAACAGCTTGCAGGCAAGCCTGCTGGTATCTTCTACAGTACCGGTTCCCAGGGAGGCGGGCAAGAGACCACCGCGTAAGTTCGGCATATCATTCATCTCATAAAATCAATATGATCAATTCAACCATAAGAGGGATATCCTAACCTGAAAACAATTATGCATCACAATAGGTTGACTGCCATCACCCAGCTGGTTCACCACGGAATGATCTTCGTCCCCATCGGTTACACTTTCGGAGCTGGCATGTTCGAGATGGAGCACGTAAAAGGTGGAAGTCCTTACGGAGCTGGAACTTTCGCCGGTGATGGGTCGAGACAACCAACAGTGCTCGAGTTGGAGCAAGCCTTCCACCAAGGAAAGTACATTGCTACCATCACAAAGAAGCTCAAGGGATCGGCCTAATCTTCCAGTTTACCATATAAAAAGATACCGTTTGCAAAACCATTTCCCATTTTTTTACCATTTGAATTTCCTTTATTTCTGTTACGAATTGAGGCAATAATGATTGGATTGTTTGGTTATGTGTATTGTATTGTACGTGTGTTTCACAAACATACAGTTCTTTTAAATGATACAAGTTTGCTATTAGTTTCTGATTCCTCTCCAGATTGCCTCTGGCCATCTATTTCTGTTTGCAGCGAATGTGGAATGTATCAATGGTGTCACGATAGAATCTCGTAATCATTTTAAAGATGTAAATATCACATTGCTCACTTGTTTAGTCGAGTCTTTCTTTTATTGAATTTATAACAAATACCCCAAGAAGATAACAATATCAAAATTGTCTCTTCTCCCATAATTTAGGATGTTTATATGCCATAGATTTCATTCAATCTTGAATAGCACAACCTTATCCAATTCTCAAATGGGACCGTATCAAGTGTGTTAAAATGATAAATTGTTCCAGGATGAACTTGTTACACTAAATGCTGAAATACTAAAGGCCCACTCTTCTTTAAAAAATTTGGATTTTCCAAGAAATCTTCATGCCTAAATTTCACCATCACCAAAATCACAATGTATAATATTATGACTAAATCTATGTCTGTCCATAATATTTTTGTGTTTTTTCAACTTGGTTTGTAATGTTCCCAAAGTTTCAATTTTTGTATTAGATTTTTTTTTCCAAATAAATCCTTCCAAAAACTAAATATTAAAAGAACAACCACCATTTTTTTGTTCCCCGCCGTCTTCCTTTCAGACGTCCAGACCTTCAATTTTCTTCTTCAGGGCTTCCATCAACGAGGTATTTATTTCTTCTTTCCCATAGACGTCCAGATCTTCTTCTTTCCGTCGACGTCTTTGCATGTTTCCGATGCCGTGCAACGTGCTTCCGTCAACAAGATATTTATTCCTTCTTCCCCAGAGACGTCCAAACCTTCAATTTCCATCACCGAATAAACTTTCCATCGACGTCTTTGCACGTTTCTGACGTCATGCAACGCCTTCCTCGTCTTCTGTCTCCTTCTGTTTATACCATTGGTAATTATTAGTCTTCCGTTAAGATTGGTATATATGGGGATATATTTTATGTATGTGTATAGAAAATTGAAGTTCTAAACATCTCACAGTCTTAGTATTCCTGATTATATACTAATATATGGGTATATATTGTATATGTGAATATATCTTATATGTGTATATATCTTATATATATAAGATATATACACATATATCTTATAGTTATGTAGAAACGGTCCTCCATACCATTATTAGTCTTCCGTTAAAATTGGTATATATGGGGATATATTTTGTGTATGTGTATAGAAAATTGAAGTTCTAAATGTCCCATAGTCTTAGTATTCTTGATTATATTCGTATATATGTGTATATATTGTATATGTGTGTATATATATATCTTATAGTTCTATAGATAGGGTCCTTCAAAATTGAAGTTTTAAACGTCTCATGGTCTGGACTATTGTTATTTTTGAATTTTAAGGGATTTCTGAAGGTTGTCAAATTTTGGGGGATTTTAGGGATATTGTTTCAAATCTTTGTCAATTTTTTTTTTTACAAAAACCTTTGTCAAATAGATGTTTTTTTTTCTTTTGGGAGATTTTTAGACGGGATTTGGGGATATTTTGGGAGGTTTTCAATTTTGGGGAATTTAAGGTTTTCTTTTTAATGTTTTGGTGTTTTAATTTGTTTTGGAAAGTATCATTAACCTAAAATTATGGGATCCAAATTATAAACTTCCAATTAATCAATTTTGCATCTTAAAATGAATTTAAAATGAATTTGTAGATACAAGAGAGTATTTAAGTAATTTATGTGATGGATACCCTCTTAAATAATGACAAATGTGTAAATTCTATACATTCCATTTTTTATATAATTAGGATCTTTAAATAGCCCATCAAGTACTAAATAGATAGTACTTTTAACCCAATTAATAAAATGCATTTTCACTTTCTCAAAAAAAAAATAATAATAATAAATAAATAAAATGTTTTTTCATATTGATCAACTAATTTTAACGTTGGGTGGAAATAAGAACTCATTGAAAAAATTTTTAATAAATAAAGGGACCAATTAAAAAAACACTAAAACATTAGAGAGTAAAACAAAAATTAAACTGTCAAAGAGAGTCTAACTCAGTGATAATTGACATATACTTCCAACCAATAGATTGAAGTTCGAATCCTCCCCCAACATGTTATAATTGGTTCAAGAGTTAGATTTATGCAATTAAAAAGGTAAGAGGTCAAACACATATTTTTTATATATTATAGATTTGTTTATACGAAATTATGAGTTCGCTGATCTCATGAACCAAATAACGATACCAAACAGTTAAAAATCATAATCCCACTACTAAAAATACATGTTATACATAGGAGTCGAGTTATTGATGTCGAAACGTCTGTGCTCGTAGCGTGGGACTCGGTTGGGTTGGCTAATTCGCACACATGTCAGATTTCTTGGTCCGTATTTCAAGACCATCGAATGGGGAGCGTGCCGGAACCCGCCGGAATGTCCAAACACAAATGACATCAATTTTTGGCATAATAATCATGAGCTTTACAAACTAAAACCTACCAGAATTGTAAGCCAAGTATCTTTAGATATATTAATTAGGTCCACAATTATTTGTCAATAAAAAAGCTATTTGCATTTTGTGCAATCAAATCAAATTTGGTACTTCTCTAGCTAATAGCTATGGACTCTCTTTATTTCAAAACTATTTTTTTTCCCAATTATCAGCAGCTCTCTATTTGATTATTAATCTTAGAATCCTTTTGATTCCAAAAAATGATAAACAAATTAAAAAGAGACCTACCAAAAGCATAAATTTTCCTTTGATTCCCTAAATATAAAACTTGGAGGGAAAATTAAAGGAAAAAAGAAGAAGAAAAAAGTGAAGCTTATCCTGCTTGGATGTAATTTTAGTGGTAGTAGGTTCTCATTATGCATTTAGCCCTTAATTAATAGTTCTTTGAATACAATAAATACATCATTTAATCCTTAAATCTTTCTTTTTTATATATATATTTTTTAGAACTTTTAATTTCACCTTTTTTATGTATATGGTTTGTTTTTCAATCAAGTTGTTATTATCCCAACTGGTAAAATTTATTGATAAAATCATGTTAGGATGAACATATCAAAATATATTTTATTAATTGAATTTTTTTAATACAACATATAGGAGTGAGATTCGAACTCTCGGAAAGAAGTTCTCTTAACTAATTGAGCTAAACTCAGATTGCATTAGGTTGAAAACATAATATTTCTGCTCATTCACAAAATTGAAAACCAAACCACTCATTTGAATTTGACATTACTTATAATGAACTCTTTAAAAATGATATTATATCAACAATGGACATGACAGCCTTATTTGCATTAAAAAGAAAAATCATATTGTATTGTTTAGCCTAATTTAAAAAGTGAAGCATCATTATTCTCAGATTTTTATTAGATTTCCTTTGAGATCTTCATTTTCTTAATCTCCTTTCTTTATTGGATTATGTTAAAAGAAACTAAGGGAAAGAAAGACAAATCATGGAATCCTAAAGCAATCATTGCATTAGTAAGTAATTAGTTGATGCTAATTAATCATATATAGTTTCTTTTCATTCTCTCTTTCTAAACATCAATAGGATTAGGAATAATTATCCCTAAACAATAAAGCATTAGGTGAAAGGAATTATTCTCAGAGAACTTAGAAAGCAAGAATTTAAAAGAAAAAAGAAAAGAGCTCTCATTGATTAATATCCAAAGTACCACTTCAATGCATGATTAATTTGTTTGAAAATTAAAGCAAAACCCATAAGTTCAGTTGGATAATTATTCACATAGGGAATTATAAAAATGAGACATTTTCTTAAGCAAGGAGATTCTATTTATATTAAAAAAAATATTCTATTTATTATTGCTTTTTTTTACCATTATTTGGAGGTAAGAATTTGGACCTAGACTTTAAAAATTGAACTATATGCCCTCATATATATACCTACATACATATACATATATGTGTATAGCTTCGAGTTTTTTAAATAAGACTAAGTACGTTAATGAAATTTGTAGTAGAAAATTTTAATTTTATGTAATCTAATTGTTTGATTGTGTAAAATGATGATGAATTATACAAATTTGAGTCATTTGTGCACTTCATGCGAGTCCATAATTCTAATATGTAGTATAAAATGCATATTTTATAAGTTTTGGCTGTATAACAACTTAGACTTATATAGCTGGCTAGTAAAATTAAGAAACTCGCAAACTAGGATAATATCAAATCCACGTAACAAGAGTTCGACTTCATAACTACTTGGACTTAAACCATATATAAATAGGGTAGAAATGCCAAAATATATATGAGATGTGACACTTTTCGAACATATTTGGGTTAATTTAATTCTAAAGGTAGTTAGGTGTACCCTCGAAACAAATTGAAAGTTAACAAAAAGATGAAAAGCTATAGTTTAATTTTCCTCGAAACAATAATAAGTACTTCAAGATAAAAAGAAAGAGTAAAGTTTTGGATATTTAAAGTTACATGGGTATCCTCAAGTTTTTCCCTTTTTTTTAATTTTTTTAATTTTTTTTTTTTGGGTTACATAAATGTAAAGTGATTTATATTGTCAAGAAACCCTAAAAGAAGCAAAAGGCCATCAACTTATAAGATCTCTTCCTACTTTGATAAGCAAAAATATATAGCTTTCCAGTTATGAGATGCAGCTGTATTTTTGCTCTAAATTTATTATTATTTGGAGCATATGCATCATTATATTTCAACAAAAAAAAAAAAAAGAAAAAGAAAAGTTCCAAGCAAGGATGATTGGATAAAAGCCTTGTCCACTTTGGAAAATTCTATAAATTAGATGAATTACATAATAGTGCATAATTTCTTTTCTTTTTATTATTTTTACTGTTATTGATATTGTTTATTGCTCCTCTTAAAAGAGAATTTGGAATCCTAACAAACCTTTGAATTCCTCAATATATTTATGTATTTCATTATATTAGCAAAAATGTATTAGATTATTTTTATTTAATGTTATAAAGCACATTGCAAGTAATTATAAGATTTTCTTATTTCTATTTTTCTATTTGAGTCATGTGTAATTAACATATCCATATTGTCATTTCAATGTATTCATACATGTATTCATATATGTTTAAGTTTTTTTTAAGTACCGGGTGAGGGATTGAACTCATAACCTCTTTGGTTGGAGATATATGTCAACTATCAATAAACTATGCTTGTTTTGGCATACCTATATATTTAGTTGACATATTGTGTCATTTATATTTCATTTATTCTTAATTAATTTAGATTTTAACTGTAAAATAACAATTTAAGAATATCCTATCAAAACATTAAGGAAACAATAAAATAGAACCATTTAAACTTCAGGTGGACGAGATTAAATTTTAAGGACTAAATTATGAAAAAAGTTGGAGTTTTGGGACCAAAAACTAACATTTAACACTTTTTGCTGTCTCTTCCCTCTAAAAGGATAAAACATACTATTTAGTATCACGACGAATAATGTTGTTCAACATGAACATAGTTCAATGGTTAACATATGAAGTTGGATGTTCAGATCCCGCTCACATTGGTCATACTGAACAAAAGGTATAAACAAATGTTCATGATTTAAAAGAAAAAGAAAAATCGTGTTAATGAATTGATCAAGTAAAAAGAGAGATTAAGAAATACAAAGTAATTAATAAATATAAACAGTACTGAAAAATTATGAGAAATGATTTAACATATCTTTTTTTATGTATATATATAATTAAATGATTTAACGTATCAGAAATTATGTAATGTGGAAACTTGATGACTTATTTATGTATTAGTTTGGTATTATTACATTTCTAATAAAAAATAAAAATAAAGATATTATTACACCTCGTCGTACTTAAATAATAGTCAATAGATTTTTTCTAATGAGTATCATAAAAGTAGTTTTCTTTATTGAAATTATTGCAAATAGTAGAATTTATATTGCTATAATTACATGAATAGTAGAAGTTATGGTTCCTCTCGTAATTACAATACTCAATGATTACTACTTTAATAATTTAAAAAGTACATTTTAAATAAAAGGTCAAAAATAAATAATTAAATTAAGAAGATTAACTATTTAACCACGGTAAATCTTCAATTTATTAACACTAAAATTTATTAAACTAATTTTTCTATCATCAACCATAAATAAGTATTATGTTAATGTTAGCTTAGCTTAGCTTAAGGGTAATGGGTACCTATCTTTAACTAAGAAATCATGAATTTGAATCGGCCTACCCCAACTGTTATATTCGAGAAGAAAAGAATCATAAATAATTATTCTATTATCTTTTTGCCTCTAAACAATTAACATCTACCATCAATTAGTGATTTACTCATGAGGCGTTTCTTTACGTTTACCCTTTAAACAATTAACATACACTATCAATTAGTGATTTATTGGTATAACTCTCTCAATTCACTCTCTAAGCTATCAAACATGTCTTTATATCCCCCAATAATTTATCGAATGATGTTTCTTAGATTACTCTCTAAGTAATTAACATTTGTTTAGTATAGCCATATGTGATGTGAATATTCAAACCCACGAACTTTTGGTTTGGAATATATATCTTGTATAACCAGTTGAGTTATGATCAAATTTGATAATTAACCTCTATACTATCATTTAATAATTTATTGATATGACGTTTTTCAAATTCCAGTCCAACACACGATGTGTACATATCGGCTAGTAGATGTCAAATTGAGGGTGATTTATGGTTTCAACGTACAATAAAAAAATTGACATTCTGTCTATTGCTTATCACATTTGATTTTAGATTTAAATAGAAATCTTAAAGTACAGCAGTATCATTTACTATTTTGGTTAATTTTAAAATAAAAAACCATCTCCTTCATTTTATTTTTCACAATTTATTTCATATGATCCATTATTATATGTAGGGTTTCGGGCCAAAATTTGAATTATAATTGATTAATTAATAATCTAATTTCCAAGACACATGGCCATTCCCCAAACTACGATTCTTATATTCTTTGATTGTAATTTTCAGCTTTGTTGATCAACCAATGGGAATGAGAAGAATAAAACCGATATATATATATATATATATATTCTCTTAAAAACTTTTTCCCCCTCACAACGATTCAAATCATTTTACACCGTCTGATCTTCCCACATCCAACGATCAGAAATTGATTATCTTGAAATGGAAGCCACTCATTCTGACCATTCGATCAAAAGCAAAAAGAGCATATATATGAAAGAGCATCTACACGTATAAATTTATATTTATATAAAATAAGAAAATTATATTTTTCCTAAAATATTTATTAAAAGAAAAATAACGATAATGATAAAAAGAGTTGAATGGGAATGGAGGAAATTGTGGGCCATCTTCTGACTTCCACTAACATATTCCAAATAAAGAAATAAATAAAATAATTTTTTAAAAAGTGAGATGTCAAATCAATTTGCCAATCCCCACAATCTCTCTCTCTTTGCTAATTTCTAAATATTAATCTCAAATATTCCTTCCCCTTCTCTTTTTTTATCACTTTATAATTCTCTTTTTTACAAACCTTAAAGCCAATGACAGCTCTATTCACAGTATAGCAAATAAGAGAGAGCAAACAAAATAAAAAAAATAAAAAATAAAAACAGAGAGAGAGAGAGAGAGAGAGAGAGAGAGAGAGAGAGAGAATCTTAAAAAATAAAAAAAAATTAATCAAACATGTTTTCACTGAATTTATATTCCAAAAAACAGAAAACAAATATAAAGAACAACTCCCAAACAAACTAGAGATCATGTTAGTAGCTAGCTCTTTTTTTTTCTTTTCTTTTCTAAATTATGATTACTTTGAATTGAGTACAAAAAAGAAAAAAAAAAGAAAAAGAAAAATTAAATGGTCCCAAGAATGGCCCTAAATCTGCATCATGAGTTCAGCTTTGGAGGGTGAGAGTGGGGTTGTTTTGGGAATAATGTGACCTAAAATATTTTGAGTTCTTGAGGGAAACCAGTACACTGATATCTTATCATCTCCCAAACTTTCTAGGGTTTTGATAAGATATGTACTGGTTGCACAGAACAATATCTGTAATTTAACTAATTACTATATAGTATATAAACTATATATTATATGATTTGGATATGATGGACGATGTGATATTGATAGTATTATATTTGTGAGTAAGATCAAGAAATTAAGGTTGGGGTTGGAAATTTGGATTGGTTTTTTTTTATCTGAAGGTTCCTCCGAAGGTTGGAGTCCAAAAATCAACGGTGGTTTCATGAGTGACTGGAAATGTACTTGAAACTGGAACTAAGCACAGCCCTCGGCTTCTTAGATCTTGCTTTCCTCCTTCTCCTTCCTTTGATTTCTCGCTGCTCTGCAATTTTTACAACCCCACAACGTCGTTATTTTCGGTTTCAAAACCCGACCTTATTGTAGCGTGTATATAGTTCAGCGGATTAAGATATAATAACATATTCTTGTCTGAAAAGATTGAAGGTTCCAATTCCTTTTTCACATGTCATGGAAACCAGAAAAAGAATAACTAAGAAAAAACCCTATTGTTTTTGTGATTAATTAGGTTTTTTGGGATGACTTTTAAAAGGGTGGAAAGTATTTTTGCCTCTTCAGAAGAGTTTTTTTAAGAAATTTGATGGTGTTTAGTTTTTTAATTTAAAGTGGTTTAGAAAATGAATTGGATTAGTGCTTTAAAAAAAAAAATTACAGTAGAAGTGCTTTTGTTGAAAAGAACTTTTTTTTTTCTCTAAAATCATTATTAATCTTATGGTAAAGTTCTCTTGGGCTTGTTTGATTATATTTTTGTTTTTATAATTTGTGTTTGTTTATTAAAGTTTTTCTCTGTTTTCTAATCATCTCTACTTTTAATTTCTCCTCTTCTTTTTTCCATTGTGAAAACTTTGATTATTTATTTTGATTATTGTAATTATTATTATTATTAAATTTTGGTTAGATTTCAAAAGTACAGGTAAAACAAATAAGGATTGGTAGCTTTTATAAGTTTAGTTTTTCAAAAACGAGAATTCAAAAGTAAAGTGGCTTAAACATTTTAATTTTAGAAATAAGGTTTGAGGAATAGTTTTGTAAATGGTTTTCGGTTTGTTCTCTATTTGTAAAAATTAAGCTTTTTATTTATTTATTACTAAACAGTATAGTTTCGAAATATCACAACCAAATTTAGAAATACAAATTTTTTAAAAAAATTACTTCTCTTAGTTTGGTTAGTAGCTGAAGAACAGGCATAACTTTTTTTTCACAACTAAAAAAAAATCTTAACTAAATATTAAAAACAGAAGAAAGATTTTCTAAAAGATTTAACGAAATTTATATCAATGAACAAGTTTATTTATGAAGAAGCATTTGGTAATTAATCGCAAGAACCTAACGACCAAGACAAGACAAACATAAAATGATACAAGAAAATATATAATTAAACCTAAAACATATAATATAATTAATTTTAGTGATTAATTAATTAATGAAAGGTAGAATCTTGAAAGGAGAACAATACTTTACCTGCTGCTGCTGATGTTGTTGCTGTACTGCAGTTCCACTCTTCAAATACGGAGTGCTCAAAACCTAAAATTAAAATTCAAAATAATAATAATAATTTTCAATTTTCAATTTTTTTAAAAGGTTTATAATTTCATAACAAAATAATAATAATAATAATAATAAAATGGATATGCAATATGCAATATGCACTTACACTGACTTGTTCATGGAGGAACTTTATGTATTCAATTGCTTCAGACAGCACTGAAGCTGTATCAGTCTGACACAAAATCACAAACATTCATTTTAAAAATAAAGAATAAAAAAAACATTTTATTTTTATTTCTGATATTTAACCAAAATAATAATAATAATAATAATAAATAAATAAATAGAGAAAATTGAAAGGAATTGAATTCATAAGGTTAATAATATACCTTTCCGAAAGGTGAAACGAGTTGTTGGAGCGCAGTGATTCTGTCCCCCATCTTCTCTTTCCTCACCTGCAACCAACAAAATTAACCTTAAATTAAACTGAATATTACAATTTTTTATTACTGTATTGTAGCGACTTCATTCAATAATTTTCGAGATTAATTACTTTAAAAGCTGGCAACGGCGACGGAGTTTCATTTCGGGGCCTTTTAGCAGCTGCGCCCGTTTGTTGATTGTGATCATTCCCACTTTTTTTCCCTACTGTTCCCGAATCACGAACCTCCGATATATTCTGCTATCCAATCAATCAATACATGTCTAATTTATTAAAAAAGAAAAATGGTTAAAGTTTAGCGACTAAATTGTTAATTTAATTTGATATACCTTCGATTTATCCGGATACGCGGGAGCGGGGTTGTAGGAGGGGAAAAAGCTGGGTCTCACGTCTTTGATGTCGGAGGCGTTCCAGAAGGGCGTGTTGTTGGAGAAGTGTAAGTGGCTGCTGTGTGGCGGCGCCGGAGCAGCCGCTTTCGGCGGGGAGTTTCTCAGAAACGGGGGGACTTTAGAGGCGGACCACGGCGGCATTAACTCGCCGGAGTTCATCGCGAAATGGGCACTGTAAGGGAAATTCAAGGCGGGCGCCGGCGGCGAAGTTTGTTGCTGGTCGCCACCTCCTAATAAGCCTTGTAATAATGTTGCCGAGCTTCCGTATAAATTCGCCGCCGTGTCCATTGGGAAACTCGTGACGGCGCTGTCGCCGGAGCTGTACTGAGGAGGACTGAACTGCTGCGGCTGCGCCTGATGATGGTCCAGCGAAAACCCCCGGTTTATTGCCTTGAATTCGCTCGCCGGAGTCTCGCCGGAAAACAGCTTCTCCGATCTCATCCATTGAATCTGCTGCTGCTGCTGTCCGGTTTCTTGCATATTCTCCTGCTGCAGCATCGACCGGAAACTACTCTCTGCCGCCTTCTCTCCGCCGCGACTGTTCCGTAAAAATAATTAGTTGAGTGGTCTTTATTCATTCTAAACAATTAACTCCTGCAGCCGCCGCCACATAATTAGAAAAATGGAATGGTACTTACAGCAAGGGGTGGTTCCAATCGATGGGCGGAGAGGCGAGGCCCAAGCCCATGAAATGCAAATTGGGATCGGCGGAGGCGGAGTCGGAGTCGGAGTCGTGGATGGAGGATCTGGGCTTGACGTCGGCGATGTCGGGCGGCGGCCAGGGGAAGGTGGTGACGGAGGAGGAGGAGGGGGATATTCCGGCGTCGTAGCGGCTTCTAGAAGCGTCCCACCAGTTTCCACTGCTCGGAAACTCCTCCGCCATGGCTGCACCTTCCAGAATCAAACCCAGCTTGCACACTTCCGAGATTTAAATCCTCCACAGATTTTTAAACTTCTTCTTCTCTGAATCTTTGTGTGAACGGTGAAGTTTTTATTTACAAAAAACTATTGAAAACGGTTCGCGGCATATCGGTATTTATATTACTTACCAAAAGAAAAAAAAAATAGATGAAAATATTTATTTTTGAGGTTCAGAACGAGAAAAGAAAATCTGGTTGACATTTTTCAGGGAGGGTTGATTAGACAGAGGAAAGGTCGTTTTGGAATTGAATTTCTTTTCTTTTTTATTCTCTTTTATTATGATGACGTTTTTTATTTTCTTTCCTTTACTTTTTCAAAACTAATTTCATTTACCCATACACACACTTTGTAATTTTAAAATTTTGTAATTTACTCACTTTGTTAAATCCACGGACCATTTCTGTTTTTATTTATTACATATTACGTAACATATTTTCTATTTACATGTGCATGACTATGTAATTTATTGGTTGTATTAGAATTTAGGGCTAAGTAGATAAATAATGGAAAACGTGTAAGTTTTTTAAGGAGGTAAAATAATGTTAAAGAACAACTTTCGAGGCTTTAACAAATTATATACCGACCAAATTCAAACGTTTAAAACTATGAAAATTAAATCAAGAAGAATTCCAAACTATAAAAATTAAATTGTCAATTTAACTTTTAAATAAAAAGATATTCATTTATTTTTTAATTGTGTACTTTTCGTCAGGATGGAAGTTTTTTGTCCGAAAAATTTCTAGTACTTTAGGAATATGGATACTTCTTCCTTTCAATACTCGTCACATCAACACCATATTATAGATGAGATAGAGCCTATCAATATTAAAAAAATTTATTTAAAAGTAAAACTATAATATAAATAAAAGGGTCGACATGACCTTAGCTCAACAGTAATTGATATGTATTTCTAATAAAGAAATCATGAGTTCGAATCCTCCACTCCACTTCTTGTATTAAAAAATATACATATACATATATATATATAATGAAAACGAAGGGAGTACTTCTCTGGTACTAGAAATTTTTTCCAAGATTGTCCCTTTAAGAGTTTGCTTTTGGCCAATGATCTAATGCCAGGTTGGTCTGAACAAAGCTGGAGAAGCTATTCCACTTGTCTTAAAAGCATAAAAAAGGGTATAATTGTCATTTACTGCATAACATAATGAATTTGGAAGATTTGTTTTTCATATTTCCATCCTCCCCTACCTTCCCTCGTTGCATTCACACATTCAAATAACACAATTTTCAAACTTTTTAAAAGAATTTCATTTCACCTACCAAATAAAGAACCTAATTAAATGAGTGTCCAAAAAAATAATTATGGTAGTTTATACTTTATGAAATTTTCAATTTTATCTTCTCAAAATATAACAAAAAAACAAAATTAGTATGATACTGATGTGAATTGGTGTAACTTTATACGTGATATGATATTTTTTTAGTACAACATGTGAGAATAGGAATTCGAATTCATGACTTTTTGGTTAGATATATCTTAAGATATGTTAAGATTGGCTATACTTATATGAATTGACGTAACATATTGATATAAATTAATAATTTTTCAACATATTATCAGCCACTACTATTAAAATTAATGAGTTAAAAATACTAAGAAGAAATTTAAAATTTAAATRTAGGAGTGAAATTTAACCTGCATAATAATTAACAAAAATTAATTTCTCGCCCCAATTTGATGTACAAAAAAATTAATTAGAAACCATGGTAAAAGAAGATGTATAAAATTAAGCTCAAAATTCAGAGACTGATGATCCAAAAATAATCAAATCGAGAAGGGAAAGAAAATATCACTCAAATATTTAGATGAATAAATGTAGGCTAAAACTTTTAGACGAATAAATGTAGGCTAAAACTATCATTTAATTTTATATTTCAATAGAGGTCATTTTTCAATTCTCTCTTCCATGATGACCATTTACTTTAGGAATTAGTAATTACCATGTGTTTTCCGACACCAAATATTGTAGGATTAGATGGTTGTCCCGTGAGATTAGTCGAAGTATGCGTAAGCTGGCCCGAACACTCACGAATATCAGGAAATAAATGCGTGGCTTTCCTTTCATTTTTTATAGTAATTCAGGCCAGGTAGGTTTTCTATCTGGAAGTGTTGATTTTGTTTTTTTCTCCCTGAAATTAAGTACATAACATGAAACAGATATTTAACATTAAAAAAAGCATCAAGTCATACAAAAAATATGTATTTTTTTTTTCAAAATGTCAAATTGTTGTTGTTAATTAAGAATAAACTTGATGAAAAAAAGAATTATACAAAATAGTGTACACGTATTTCAGAGACAAAAACTAATAGATTTAGTAATAATTATTTACRATTAATGTACCGCACAGCTTGTATAATGTCGATACAACTAGGTGCCTATGCCCAACTTCAATGTTTAAATCATACAAAAAGTTTGATGTTTAAATCAGATAAAAGGTTCAATAATCGAGATTAGTAAAATGTTTATGTTTTATGTCGTCGTACTTTGTGCCTCAAATCACTCCTCTTATTTTTAAAGACATTCTCTTTAGTTTGGCTTGGAGAGGTCTAATTGGATYAAGTCTTATTTGGTCTAGTAGAGTAGTCCAACTCAGACAATTCGACTCACATCGCTTCTCACTATAAGAATGTTTCCTTTTGGTCGATGAAACTCTAGCGACTAATTGACGAAAAATAAAACTGATGTCAAATGTTTGTTGAATTTTAATTTTTTTGTTAAAATGTTTGGTGACAAACTCAAATTCTATCAATATGACAATATACATATATTTATTTCGTGGTCTAAAATTTGGTAATTTTGACTTTATTTTATGTTAAAATGTAAAAACATTAGTTAAAATTTTAAAATTCAAATTTATTGGGCTTGATAATCATATTATGTTGAAAACGACAAGAGAGAAATAAATGTGTATGGTAATTAGAGAAAAAAAAGGGAAAAAAAAAATAGTATGTGGCCAATTGACAAATGAGCAATTGATTTTCAAATTAGGTCTCGTTGATTTCTTGCTGACCAAACCAGATATTTAGTGGGAATGTCAATTTTGTCGTACACGAATCAGTGGACTTCGACTTTAAATTAAAGTTTTTTTAAGGGCTTAAATTAGTATTATTATTATTATTATTATTAAGTGATTCAACAATTAATTAGAATTATATTTTTAAAACAACTAATCTCATATGTTTGAGATGATTCTAGAACGAGTGATTTTATTTTAATATTTAATCAACATGAATTGAGTTCAGTGGTTATTGACACCAATCTTTAATCAAGAGGTTATGAGTTTGAATCCTCCCATAAAAAAATTGTTTTATTGTGCATAATATTAAATTATGAACCTTGTGTCACGACTACCTACGAAYCAAGGGACAAATTCAGGTAGATAGTTTTCATGGGGCGTAGGCCTCCTAAAAATAACAGGATTGGTCCTCGTAAAGACAAAATGAACTTGGATATGATCTAACTAAAACGATTTCAATCTCGATCGAGCAATGAGAAGTGTGATAGTCTTASAAAATATTATTTATTTTAGTTTTTTATGCATTCATTATCAGTTGATTCATTGGGTTCATTAACGTTTATATTYGTTCTATTTTTTGTATTTCGATTTTAAAACATTTTATTTTAATTCTTGAACTTTGTATATCAAATTCCTTTTTCTCATATAATTAAATTTTTTTTGTGAATTACTTAATAAAAACTTGACAACTTACATTTCGGTAATTTATCTAATCAATAAACATCTTCATGTACAAATATTTAAAGCTACACGTAAATAAGTTAGGTATCAAATTTTCAATTTCATTTAGATTTTTGTTGTATTATTAGTAAGAAAATTTAATGATGAGAACTAAATATTTTTTTTATATAGTTTGGAAATAAAATAAAATATTTGCAAATTTGGAAACTAAAACAAAATAGCTTAAAGTTTAGCATCAAAATAGAATAAATATCAAAGTTGAGAGATTAAATTATAGATTAGTACTTTTTAAAAAGATCTTTCTCAAAGATAAACTATTATACATTATAATATATAAAAGCCTGAAAATTAAGCTGTACATACTAATTTTACTCATGTTCTTTGTTTTGCATGTATTTTTTGCTACTGTTTTCTAAATTTAAGCCAAAAATTGAAAAAAAAAATTGTGTTTGAAATTTGGCTAATAATTCAAATGTATTTTTCGATTTTAAAAATATTTTTAACTTTTATTATAAACATATTTGAACTCTTAGCTAAATTTTAAAAACAAAAAGTCAATCTAAATATAAGTTAGCGAGTTAGGACACCTATGTAGGATAAAAGGTCGTGAGTTTGAATCTCTCACTCCATATGTTGTACTAAAAAAATAAAATTTAGACTATCTATTAAATACTTCATTAAAGTTGAAAAACTTATTAGACACAATTTAAAAGRGAAGGCTCAAACTTGGAATTTAACCTTAAATTTAGTAACAAATAAACAGAAGAAGTAAAATGTAGAAGGTTATTTCCCTCAATTTCAATCTACCTGCTTAATTATATATTCACTATAAGGACAGTAACATAAATTTTTATCAGTACAGAGACAAATTTAAAACAAAAGTTATAGACTTGACAATTAGAATAATAAATCAACAACGGCCTAATTTTAGATTTTTAATTGGTATACTTTTTAATTTTAGTTTATTTTCATTCTTATACTTTTTAAATATCTATATTGATTTTCTACTCTCGAAATATTCATTTTGATCTTTCTGTAAAGAGAGAGAGGAATGGTTAGTAGGGATGTTCGAAAAACCCGACAAATCCAACCCAAACCGTAAGGATTGGGTTGGGTCTCGGGTTCAATTTTTTAAACATCGAGTAAACCCAATCCAACCCGAATTTATGCATACATGTGTATTATTTTAATTATATATATTTATATCTTCAATATAAACCGTCCATTTAATTTTAATCTTAACCCTTCATTTAAGGTTTTCAATTGTATCTTAATCTCATTCGTCTATTTAGTTTCAATCCTAACTCCCCATCCTCGTGATAATTTAAAAAAAAAATCCAACAATTTGGTCAATCCAAAATATTAGGTTGGATTGAGTTGACCATGCAATTGAAATTGGATGGTTCATGTATATGGCCAACCTGAAAATTTGGGTTTCGTTTCAAAACAGCTCCTGCTCAATCCAACGGATGAAGACTTGCAATGGTTAGAATAAAGCAATTGAAAAACTCCTTGAGTCAAAGATATCTATCATTTTTTTCTCTTCCTTATTTTTTATTTTTTTAAGATAAAATTTGAAGGAAAAAAAAAGGGTCAACGAGTTGGGTCCACACGGCGTGCACGCGTGCGAAGACAGGTGGGGCCCACGCTGTTTCTCTCTCCTCCCCACCATAAGAGTCAGAGCCTGGAAAATGACTTGCTCCATATTTTCTTTTCTGAGCTAAATACAAAATTCTTCCGATTAATCATTTCCTCTCTCTCCCCTCTTTCTACTTAAAACGCCACCTCATSTCTCCATATTACCCTTTTCACCTCACCCCCAATTTATATTACACCGCGCCTTATTTACACATCGATGATGAAGAAAATATCSAGAATTTAATTTCATAAAAATGTTAATAAAATATTGATCTCGATAGATCTTTATGAAAAAATTATAAAATAAAAAATTCTTTAAATTAACAAATAAACATTCACTATTTCTAAGTAGGTTAAAAATGATTAATATTATATTAGTGATATTTTGTTGATTTTTCTTAATATTGTGAAAATATTGATTTACTTCTCGTATCGACGTCAAATCTATAGAAACACATGGAAATGTCAATAAAAATATCATGATAGAAAATTTAATACAATGACTGTAATAAACAATATGTTAGTATTTGGTACCAACCTTTTTTTATAGTGTTCCTACTTGTTTTCAAATTTTTTTTTAAACAAGTTTCTTAGGTTTTTTTTTTCCAAAATATAAGAAAAGAAGTAATATTTTATCATTTTTTTTCCTTAGAAATGTATAATAATATTGGAAATAAATATAACGTTAAATTTTGAATGTTTTAGTTTAAAATTTGAACTTTCATATAAATGTTTTATTTTTTAGTTTAAAATTTTAGAGGACAAAAAACAAGAAATTACCAAAGGTAGTTCTTATTTTACCTTTTTTTTAAAAGAGAAAAAAAATGAAAACAAGAAATATGAAAATTATCAAATAAGTCCTAAATTTCTATTTTGAACTTGAAAAACTATAAACGAACGTCGCTATAGACCTTTTGATCGAAGTTATATGCCTTAACCAGTCGAATTATGTTCTGATTAACAAATTTTGCTTAAATTTGATTACAAAAGCTAGTGTTCTCAAGATTTTACATATTAAAGTAAATATGCAATAAAAAACTAAGATTGATTAAATACTTAAACAATTCAAATTATTCTTTAATCACTTTTAACCTCTCCAAAATCAAAYCCAAGGCCTAAATATACCCCATTGTTTTAACTAAGGGATATTTTTAATTTAGTCCTTAATCTTTTAAATTTAAAATTTTTATCCTAATATATTTATTAAAAATTTTCAATAGTCATTTTATATAAAAAGGGAAAAAAGTTAAAATTTGGTAATAAAAAGATGGCGTGTTATTAAATTATTTTTTTATTAACATATTTGAACATGTATGCATGTAACTTGATAGATGGATCACATTATGCTCATRGTAATATAATCACATGTACAAATATATCCATAAAATAATAATTAACATTACAATATTACATCAATTTTTTTGTTAACAAAATTTTTACTATTATATAAAACAAACAAACAAACTTTTTTTTTTTACTAAATGATATAATTGAAATTATTTTAATACATAAGGGAGAAATGAAAAGTTTAAAGATTATAGACAAATGAAGAATGATATAAAGAACAAATATATTTAACCTTCCAAAATAACTATATTAATAGTTATCGGGTAAGATCAAGGTGCCACGCATAGTTCAACAGTATGGACCGAATCATAAGACGACCAATTAGAAATTGAGTGCACTGGACCCAATTCCAAGCACATCGTTGGGGGCTAGGTGTCACAACCATACTAGTAGAGAGTAGGTTGTGACGCCCACATAGTGGACAAGTGGTGGCGACATGCATATGTCGCCCGTCGGGTCATGTTGAGGGCCGAGAGAGAAGTGTCGTGATGCAACCAAGGAGGA
>NW_019104669.1:53670-68581 GCF_001995035.1 Momordica charantia
ACATGGGTCGGTTCTCGGTATGCATGCCCAAGCGAGCAGCGAAGCCCGATGACATCCCGATGCTTGGGGTGGCATCCTAGAGTCCCGGTGGGTACCCGGTAAGTGAGAAAAAGCTAGTCTTGGCACGGTAAGCAGCAAGACTCATCCCGATTGCCATGTTTAGTCATTCCTTGTCCGAATCTCGGCAGGAATCATCCTGGCAGTACCCGGTCAGGTTGTTTAGCCCGTTATTGACTAGTTTCTCATCAGGAATTGTCTTAGAGGMGTCCGATGGACCCGATAAGCTAGTTTTGACATAGTTAAGTAGCAGGAATCTCCCGGTTGTACCTGGTTGCCGTTTTAAGCTCGTTATGATCCCGTTATAGGTCAAAACTCATCCCGGTAAGGTCCTGGCTYATTGTAGGAGCAGGACGGCCGAGTGGCCGAGAACCAAGATGGTTCGAAAAGCGAATTGAAGTTCGGTCGAGGAAGAAAGAACCTCGCCTAAGGTCCGACGAGGCCACAAAGGGCGCAAAAAGTGAATTGGGGCTAGAGTTCCCCGTAAGGCTGGTTATAGTCGAGCTTAGATCATGATGCCGCGCGGTTAAAAAATGTACGACCGTGACACTAGGCGCACCAGTTGGACAATCCATACGAAGGACAGCTAGCGGGCAAGGTAATTGATATCCTATACTCAAACTACGATACGCCTTAGAGAATGCATCCAAGATGTTGCCGATCCCCTGATCTGCAGCACAGAGGGGGAAGGAGAATGTCGAATTGTCCTCCAAGGACCCTCAGGTACGACATGCCACCTCTCTATGTCCATCTCTCATATTAGAAMTCACTCTCTCTCCATACATAAGGAAGAGAGCAACCCCAATCGAGGTAAGTCGACTTTCTCTACACGACTCCTTATGAGAATTCAATACACACTCAAGCAAACTCTCACCCTCGAGATTACTGCATTTTCTATTGTTCCATACCTCGTCTGCTCCCAACTTGAAATCTAACTTAAGCAACGGAGTGCATTTGGTAGAGCAGCATACRAGTACTAGATTTTTGTGTGCAAGTATCCCAGAGCTTGTAAGAGGCGTATGTAAAACCTCCATGCCACTTATGCAGCGCTTGTTCAGAAACCGACATCAACATTAATAAGTCAAAATCTCATCTCCATCCCATATTTTATTTTGACCTTTATAYCTCAAAACATTCTGATATTTAAGAGCTTGTTTGATGATGTTYTTATTTATTATTTATATTTTTCATCTCCATCTCATATTTTATTTTGATCTTTATACCTCAAAACATTCCATATTGATATTTAAGAACTTATTTGATAATGTTCTTATTTATTATTTATAGTTTTTGAGAAATATAAGCATMTGGTAATTGTTCATGTTTCTAAATAAGAAACGTCTTTTAAATTTAGAAATTTTGTAAATACCAAAATTAAGATTCTTGTTTCTTGTTCGTATTTTYCTAGTTTAGTTTTTTTCAATATATAAATAAAATAATTATTTTATCATTATTGGTTCATGAAATGCTTAATAAATATTTTAAAAAATAAATATAACATAAAAAAATTGAATAATCTTTAATTAGAAAAAATTCATATATATTTTTTTAATTTGAAATTTTAGAGAAACAAGTGTTACCAAATATGTTTCGTTCTTTTTTAATAAAATAAGAAGGAAAAAAGAGTTACAAAATGCAGTTTTAATTCTATTTATTAAAAAAATAATAAATAATAAGAAACAAAATATTACTAAACTAGTCCTAAATATTTTCATAAAAATCTTGAATCGATCCCTTGATGCTAAATTGTCAAATTTTATGTACTATATTTTAAAAACAATTTTAAGTTACGTGCATCAGTTTGATATTGAGCTTAGAAATTGGTTGCTTAAATACAAATATACAAATACAAAGGAAAAAGAAAGAAAGAAAGAAAAATTATACTCTTTTCTCAAACATTTTTTAATATAATTTTCTCTAATTATTTCTTATATATTTTTTACTCACTATTATTAAAAATTACATATTTCTGGCTACTTTGTGGCCATCAATTCTAGCTAAAATGTTTATACATTTTTTCACAAATGAAAAAAATTTTCTGAAATAAAAAATCATTACAATAAACAATATTTTATTTTCTATGCTATGTTTTAAATGCGTCATATCAATATATCACACATTAATTTTGATAAAAAGGTCAAATTGAGTTTAAAAACTAAAACAAAAATCTCCTATGAAATTATAGGTCAAAATTTTATTTTCGCTCATTWTTCATTTTTGTAACTCTACYCATATGCTCATTACATCTSGATTCGAATACTTTTATACTAAACATCTATTTATAAGGTAAACAAATAAATAAAATTGTGTGTCTCGATGAAAAATTAACCCTAAGTACTAATTAAAATAGTTGGTCAAACACAGCTCCAACTTCTCTTCCGATTGAATAATTGCTCCAAATGAGCATAACGTTGACTTAGGAGTTTCGTGAAATATTATTAATTATGCATCTAAAGTCAAGCCAAATTATTCTAGGAAAAAATCCAACATATTATGAGTAGAAGAAACAATTTTGTATGAATATGCTTCTATATATAGGACCCACATCTTAGACAAAGTAGACACCGTTGTACCTTAAACTTTAATTTCTCTCATCTCTAAATTCAAAGTCATTTTTTACTATTTCATCAACAAAAAAAAAAAAGTCATTTTACTATCAATTTTTTTATTCACTTTATTTAATTGTTTTTCTTAAGCATGCTATTTTTGTTTTTTTTTTTGTCTATTAATTAATTTTTTTTGTTCTTCAATTAAATAAATATCGATATTTTATAATTTTTTTTAATTATGTTATAGAGTAAAAATTTTATATTCTCATTTAACCATTTGTGTTGTTTCTTTTTTTTCATATGTTTTAATAGACCCAAAATGTCATTTTTTAAAGTAAAATATAGTATTTATTATATATTTAWTTAACTTTTTATTCCAATTTCCTAACAGCTTTAACTCCAAAATTGGACATGACTTTTGAGTTTTCAATAAATTCTTCAATAATTTTGATGGTGTACGTAAATTATATTTTACAATAACTTTTCTAAAGAAAGATAATATGTAAATTTATACGTTAAAAGTCAAAAGGTCTTTTTAGTTTTCAATCCTAGTAATATAAATTATACTATATTTATCAGTGGAAGACTATTCTAAATAATGTAAGAAATTATTTCAAACTAAGAAGATATTTTGAAGTTAAAACATTTTTCTGAAGCCATCAAAACCAAAATTTAAAGGGTTTTTTTGAGAGATTTTTTATTTTATTTTATTATTATTTTTTTCTGGAAAGTGGATTTCTGCTTTGTAGAACAGAAATTCAGTGAAAATATTTTTAAACTACTGATTTATAATTTTTTTTTTGTAAAAAAAATGTTTTACATATGACTAATTTTTCAACAACTAAATTTCTTTTTAGTTCCTTCTAATAAAATCATGGATGATGATTTTAAATGCACAACCATTAATTTTACGAACCAACCATAATACTTATTTTAAAAAATTAAGGATAAAAACAAAAGATTGCTTTTCCAAATTAGCCACTCTCAAACCACTCAGACACGCTTTTATTTGTCTCTTTTTTTCCCAAACTACATTGAAACAAGGTTAGCTCGGCTAATTAAAGCACTTATTTATGACTTCGGATTTACACCCCTACACACTATTATATAAAAAAAAATTGAAAAAAACTTAGACACATCCAAATATAAACCAACATTTATATTTACTAATTTTTAGCTGTGCACGTGATATTTCAAATTTATATGATCATAAATTAAAATTAAAATTAAAATGAAGAATGAATCTTTCTATTTATACTAAATAATTAAAATTTTTGCAAGTATTAAATTAAAGAATTCGAATCATACACAAACTTATAAAACAAAAATAGTAACAAAATAATTTTAAAAAATATATTTTTCAATCCTAAAGTAAACTCCTAAACATCTGCATGAGATATTGGTACATATGTGTTTTATATTTAAGAAAAAAGAAAATTGAGACAGAGGAAGAAGACGCAAAATAAGTATGGAGAGTAAATAAAATTTTGTAGGAAAAAATGAAAGAGAGAAGATCTGTATGTAATCGTAGAAGTTAAAAGAAAGTTGTATATCTGGTTGAAATTTTATTACTAATTATAATTAAAGTCAAGTTATAAAAATTTCAATTAATTATTAGAAATAAATTAGCAAATTTTTTTATATTCTTATCTTTTAAATTATTGTCATTTGTCAATCTTTTCATATTCTTATTGTTGGGTTGGTAAGGTAATTACAGACAAAGTTTCACATTGACTAGGGAAGGGAATGATCATGAGTATATAAGAGAGGACAATTATCTCCATTGATATGATGCATTTTGGGTGAAACTAAAAGCAAAGCCGTGAGGGCTATGCTTAAAGCGGGCAATATCAATATCATACCACTGTGGAGATACGTGAGGTATTTAGAGTTGAACTTCAACAAATACTAGAGAGCATGACAACAATAAAAACACAACTACTTGTTTTACTGGATAGAATTCTTTAGAAATTGTTTACAAACCATTATCATGAAACAAAAATGTTGTTTCTTAATAAATTTATTCTTTTCAGTTATAAATTGTTATCAAAATATTTAAAACGACTGYCACGTTCTTGACTGTCACGAATTAAGTTAATGAAGGCTATATGTTTTGATTTTAACTACATCTCTTTTACCTATTCTTCCAATGCAACTGCCCAAACTAACCCTTTCTGAAACTCTCTTGATCAAGAGATGAAGCTTTGCCAACATAGAAACTAAAATGTATTTGATACAAAAACTGTGAAAAAAATTCTAAGTGTGAAATCAAACTCTACAATTGGAAGCCATTATTTAGAAGAAGGGCTGAATATTCCCTACCAATAAAATGGTAATTATTTAGCCAATCAAACCCTCTCTTTCATTTTGAGAATCAATTCCAAATTTGGGTTTTATTGCCCTATATTCCAAGGTAGGATAATCTACATGTGAATCACACTTTGGTTTGTTCTTTTGCTCCACTTTGAAATTGACTTCATAAAATCTCTCTCTCTCTCCAATTTGGTATATGGTTTGGACAAAAATTTTGCCAATATGAATGAACAAATGATGAGCAAGATTAAAATTTTGGTTTGGATTGAAGGGGAAGGGTGTGATTGTATACTAGTAAGTATCATAGGACCACTAAGAGTAGTGCCATAGGAAATAATTAAATTAATTATGACAGAATGARAGTTTTCTTTTGTAATGTTTTCAAGCTTGAAGCCACACTTATTTGTCTCATAATTACTTTTTTTTTCTCCTTTTCACACATTTTGGAAAACAAAAAAATTCATTTGAATTCACACTCAGATGTTGATACAACACCTATATATGAAAATACACTAGTGAGATGGGAAAATTTTGAACTCAAGGTAGATTTTTTTTTTAACCAACTTGAGCAATCATTAAATTTATTGACAATGATAGAAAATAGGTTGAATTGTATTTTCATTTGCTATGCAGCTTTAGGGATGAAATTGAAATTTTGTAATTTTTTTATTATATAAGAAAAATATTATAGAATGATATAATATGAATATTTAAGGCCGAATTTCGTAATTATCATATGATAATGATGATAGTTGATTGTAAAAGTTCCATAAATGATGATAAAAATAAAATTCTACGAGCATTGACATACTTTAATTCATGTAACTCAAAAACTAATTATTTCTAAAGTTGGCAACATATAAAATTGTGAAAATGATACATCTTGGCAGCTTTGTTTTATAAAAGAAAACCAACTTTAAAGTTTAAAACTCGAAGGGGTGAAATAAAGGTAACTTTAAATAAATTACATAATTAGGGATAAAAACTTACCAAACTTTGAAGTTACTAAAAGGAGAAAAGAGAGAGGGGCAAAATGGGGTTTAGATTAGATTGTTGTGCAATTTTCCAAAGCAAAATGTAATAATGAGAAAGAGTGATGTCAGAATGGCCTAAGGATGAGGTGCAGAAGCTGACAAACAAAAAGAATTTTAATTTTTTTTCACATTAAAAAAAGAAAAAAATTAAAAAGAGAAATTAAAAGGAAGAAGAAATTATAGACAAAAAGTAGTGGCATCTACAATTTGAAGGGAGGGGACAAAAGGGTACACCAAAGTGAGTGAAAAATGAGTAAGAGGGATTTATATTAGCAAATACAGCCTACAAGGGTGTCACCACATGTGAGTTTGAAAAGAAGAGCCATAAATTAAAAAAAAAAAAAACCCACAACATAATTAAAAAAATACAAGTTTAAATCTCGTCCGTCCTTTTGTTTCCTTCTTTTTAATAATCCTGTTTGATAACGACCTCGTCTTAAAAAATTATGTCTACTTCCTCTAAATTTTGTTCAATATGTTTTTTACTACTACCTCTCTCAATTTTGTTTAGTATGCTTTTTACCAATTCTACCAATACAATTGAATTTTTAGTATAATTTCAAAATTGAAAATAAAAATTTTAAAAACATTTATTAAAAAATAGATGGTGTAAAATAAGTAACTACTCGATGGAAATAGTATTTATAAGATAAAATTTCAAAAATAGATAATTTAAAACAAAATTTAGAGACTATGATAGTGTTTATTCTGAAAGGTCAGTTTTCTGTTATTTGCTTTGGAAATTATTTTGGATGACTTGTAAAAGTAAAAATATGATTATAAATTCAAATAATTAACTATTCATAATCTAGGAAAAAACAATTTCTATATATATTCTATTAAGGACAAAAAATTGTCACAATCCCTTTATTTCCGTGGTCTCCTATCAAAATTATAAATAATCTACTTTCAAATTTATTACCAAACTTAAAATATGTGACTTTAAAACTCAACCTCAGACGATTATATCATCTCTGTCGCCTAACTAGTTAAAATATTTTTTACTTTGAAAGTAAATCCAACCATCTTTCCAACCAAAGAAAGAACAAAGTTTCCATTAAATACATAACAAAATTTTTATCGATTTAGGCAAAAGACCAAAACAAAATAAAACAAGTGCAAAAAATGTGGATTAAATCTTAAAAAGAAAATCTATTGGCAAGCGAAAAAGAGTGACATTATAAAAACAATAAATATAATAAAAAAGGGGGCATGTGTTTGTGTGTTTTTGAAATGTAAATTGTAATAAGGTGTGCTTGGTGTCTCTCTCAAATCTTTTTCTGTTTTGTGGTGTTCCCCCTTTGTCCTTAAAAGTCAACCTAGAAAACTTGGTAGAGTGAAACACGTCTCGTGGGACACATATTCATGTGTTCAAGTGGGTCGGCTCTCTCTCTCTCTCTCTCTCTCTCGTGTTTAATTATTAAGCAACTAATGTGTCTTTTAAGATTAAAAAATATATTATTTGTTTCCGGTGGAATTACCATATAGATTGATGTAAAGAAGAATTAAAAGGAAGCGAGGTGAGTTGAGCTGTCCGAATCAAATTGATCGGGTTGGATCACCTGACTCGAGCAAACCAGCCCATCAGAGCAGAATCTCTCCATAGATAAGAGAAGAGACGAGATTTGAGATATATTCTACGCAACTCTACTTTTTGTTACCTTCATAAATGAACCTTTATCTGACTTAGGTATCATAGTGTGTTTGGACTTAGTATCACATTGGTCGAGTCAATAGTCGAGCCAGTCTATCCGAATGATCAACACAAGCAAACACTCTCTATAAATAAGAGGAGAGACCATGAGCGCAAGATACGTTCTACGCAATTCTACTTTCTGTTACCCTCAACTAAATATTTTGTTTATCTTAGACATTAGAGTGTATTGTACTTAGCACAAGATTGATATGCAGATCTTTTGTGTGAGGTATTCGTTGGACCTCAAATCCAAATCTTGCATCATCATCATTAATCTTCACTCTTATAAAGTTTTTGTCACCCATACTTAAAGAAAAATAATGTTTAAGTCTTCTAAGAAGTTAAAATTTAAACTATTTGTGAATCGTTAAAATGCTAATCATAGCAGTACTAGTGCAAAAGGATGAATCTTTCACTTAAGTTGAATGCTCCCTAATAAAAATGGATGGAGAAAACAAACCTATAATATGAAATATGAGTAAAATTAAAATAAGATATCTATTCGGGTAGATAATTGTCCCAAATTTAAAGTACATGGAATAAATCATAAA
Organism: Momordica charantia; assembly: GCF_001995035.1. The sequence continues at coordinate 61,871 of NW_019104669.1, forward strand.
AAAAAAAACGTAAGTGTAAAAATCAAAATGTTTCAAAGGAGATAAGTAAAGAGATAATTGTAAACGTGTGCAAACTTTGTTTTGATTAAATTAATTAAAGTTTAGAATGTCATTATGTCAGGAAGCACTAATTAAGAGAGTCATAATTGTTGTTAGTGTAAAATTAGGGTTTGATGTGATAGGGTAAAAATAGTGACTCTCTAATGGGACATCTCAGCTTCCCTAAGTCAACAAATTAAAAAAAACAATTGTTAGAAAGTCAACGGACATAATATTGCCAAATGCTAAAACTTCTCCTTACCAATTTGTATGGCCTCCATTTTCAATTGGTTTTGACTTCACTCAAACCATTTACACCTTTTTGGATTAGAAGAAAAATCTAGATTTAAAGACGAAAAGATTAAGAAATTTGTCACGTCTCAATAATTCATCCAAATTTTATTTTACGATATTACCAATAAAGATAAATATAATTGATAATTTTAATGATTAGTTAAATGGCAGAGATTTAATAATTATATTATTTCTTTATAGATAATACAATTTTACTAATACACAGGGTTGAGACATTCCAGAAAAATAAATCCCATTCAAAATGGATTCCTCTTGGGGATGAAAATAGATCTAACTATGAGATATATAATAAATTAAAGTTTCATACATGGTATTTAATTAAAATGAATTCTTATTTATCTTGATGTATATAAATAATATATAGGTATTGTATAGTTTAAATTATAGGCTTCTCTTTTTAGATAATACGGCCGCTTAGTCACCCACCAAATGGGACAATTTAACCTATATATATGATTCCACCGACGAAAGCCAACTAAGATTTCCACCAATTTAGCTTTGTTTATTATTTGGAGTACTGCACAAATAAATTATTATTTTATATATTATGCAGTTTCTTCAACAATTTTCTAGCCATCCAACTTTATCAAAAGGCTGCCTCCCCAAACAGACAAGAGGGTATGCATATAATTTCTTACAAATTTTGAAATCTTTGTTAAATTTAATATAGGTTCTTGTTCTAGTAAGATCTGTTCGTTTTGGTGTAGCTTTGTGGCAAAGTTAACGTACGACGTTACTCGAGCAAATTGTATGATCGATGTTAGGAGGAAACCAACAATCTTCTCTGTAATTTATACGATGATAGAGATATTGTTCACTTTTAATACAAACTTTCATTGCTTTGTTTTCTATTTCACTCAATAGATTTTATATTGATGAGGATAGTTGTTCTTATTTATACATATTACCAATCTTCTCATTATTTAACTGGATTTTGATCACAATTATAATAATAGGACTATAAAAGGAGACATCATTTAAGTTGTGATGGCACTGTTGGATGACCATGGTGTGGATCTAGTGACTTTTTTAGTTTATGTAACCTTTATGATAGTTGATTGTTTGAAAGTGGTCGTTGCATAAGTTGTACTTCTAAATTGTGTTTGGATAGATCGATTTCTTTAGTTCAACAGTACGTGAAGTGGAGATTTAAACTTTGTACCTTTTAATATATGTCTTAATCAATTGATTTATACTCAAATTGTCTGGGACGGATCCATATTTAAGATGATTATCTCATATTTCCCATCTTTTAAAAACTATATTAAATGTGTTTTCTGATTTTTGTTCTCTATTTTTTACTTTTAAAATGTTTTTTCCCGCCTGATTGTGTTTTTCTTTTTAGTCTTCTTAGAATTTGAAGTAAAATTTTTTTTCCCTTTGAAAATAAAGTTTTAAAAATATAATATTTATAATTATAGTATTATTTTAAATATTTGACATTTACCTGGCATTTAAAAGCTAAAAATGAAAACCATCCGGATGGTGGTGTAGTAGACTTGTGGCCTAATGGGGATATCTCCCTCTTTGGTTTGAGCCCTACGCGGCGCGTAGTCAGGACTTCTCTCCCTCTCATTTTGAGGACGAGTCTCCGATTATAGAGATCTAATAAGTGAAACTACACGAGATTATGAGTTATAAAAAAAAATGACTAAAAATGAAAAAGGCGAGTCTCTTGAAATAGTATAGTGGCAAGGACTTTGAGTTTGTGATCTACCCTGAAATATTTTTGGGTGACAAGGACCTTGAGTTTGTGATCTACTATAAAATATTTTTGGGTTAAAGCCATGCATTGATTAGTTCAGTTCAAGTTCAGTTCAGGCAATGAACCCATTTTATAAGGATCAAGCACACGACAAAATAAAAAAAAATGAAAAAGAATTTTTTTAATAATTATTTCCATAAAAAAATAGGAGAAAAAGCAAAATAGGGAATAAAGAACCAAATCTTTCATTTCAGAATTTCATACATTATCGAAAGTTTTCCTAAAATCATGTCCGATAATTGTTTACATATTTAGACCATCTATTAATTTGAAACATAAGAAGAAAAAGACTTAGTTGTTACGGTCTCTCCATTGATAACTGTTTCGCTTTTAGTTTCTGTTTTTGAAAAGGATGCATATTGATTGACACTTTATATTTAATATATATTTTTCTTTTTCGAAAAAATGAGTTTTTAACTAAATTTTTCAAAAACAAAATCAAATTTTTGAAAATTAATCTTTTTAGTTTTAAAAATTTTGACTTAGATTTTAAAAATTTTGATAACAAAACAAAAGACATAGATAAAATTAATGTTTATAAACTTAATTTTAAAAAACATAAAATTAAAAACAATCACTTACCTTCTATGGAAGCATAGAGACTAATTCAATCAGAAAATTATCAACTCAAACATAATCCAATAAATAAAGATAAAATACATAAACTAAAATCATACTGGACTGAGGACTAGATATTTTTTTAGAAAAATCATATATAGTAAAATAACATAAAATCAAAAGTTTAATCATACATGAAAGAGAGAGGCAATGAAAAATTCTCTTCTTGTTTGACTAGCCCAAATCCTTGATATCCTCACCTAACCCCTCTAAACCATTTATATAATTCAAACATTTATTTAATAAGAAGGTGTCTCTCTTCAATTGCTTAAACATTTTTTTTCTTTAAAAAAGATTCTATAGGATTATAATGGGGGTTGAAGATTTGAGTGCCATATAAGACCACCTCTCTTTTCATTGACTTGTGTTTGTAATTCAAATGATTTGAAAATTTCATTTGGCAATTTTCAACCTCAAATAGAAAGGAAACTTTTTTTTTTTTTTCCCAACAAGATAATGATAATAATATTAAAAAAAGGAAGACTAACTAGGTAGTGGGTTTGTGTCCTTTCATTGAATTTGATTTTAATTTTAATTATTTGTATTTATTTTTGGTTTTAGTTTTCTTCAATTTCCCCACCTAGTGGGGTTGACATGGATCTTGACCCTCTTTCATGAAACATTCTTCTGGTCATTATGGGTCCTTGGCCCCATCTATGCCTTATAATCTTGCTATATTTGAGGACTTCTTTTAGATGTGAATACAAAAAATAAATTGGCATTTTATTTTTAATGGAAACCATAGGGAATTTATGATATTATAATCGATTGTTTTTTTAATAGATTTTTGTTGTATGATGATACAAGTGGGAGGTGATATTTAATTACATGATGAGATATGTTATTATTATTATTTTTTATTTGGTTAAATATATGTTTTAGCCCTAATTTTTTTTTATATTTTCAACTTAGTCCATATTATTTAAAAATTATTCAATTTAATTATCATATGCTTTAGTATTTTTTAATTATACACTTTTTCGTTGGTGAATGTTAAAATTGGTTAACGACAAACTAACACCGCATGATACTTAATGAGTTTCCGAAAATTTTTAGAAGAAATTGGGGCCATCTATAAGAGGAGAAGTCAAAATTTCTACGAATTTATCCTTTAAATTTCTACCCACTCATTAAATATCATGTTTATATATGCTTATCATCAAATAATTTTAAACTTTACTAACAAAAATTATATAATTAAAAAAATTGAAACGTGTAAAACAAATAAATTAAAATATTTTAAATAATAGAGATTAAATTGAAAAGAACTGAAACATTAGGACTAAAACTTATATTTGATATGTTTTATCCCTAATATGATTTTCCAAAGGGCTTGACTAGCCTACTTTGGCTCAAGTATATAGAGTTAATATTAAGGGTGTAAAATGTGTTTGGTGATCTAGTAAGCTCGACTTTGGGTCAAAACCAATACCGAACTTAATTTTTTTTGGTTGAATTATAAATTTTGCCCCTATGTTTTTGGTCATAATTCCTATTTAGGCCATGCAAGTTAATCCTCTTAGAAGATTCATCAATTAAAAATGAGAAATTTAATGATAAAACTTTGAACAAAAAAGAATGAGTATATATATATGTATATATGTGTGTGTGTTATTTTGTGTACAAATGGCAAACAAACCCTAATTTGTGAGAATATGAAGCAAATGGGTCTTTGGTGAAAGTATGACTTCATATTACATCATTAGCCTGAATTAGGAATATATTATATATATTATTTAATTTTTGGAGGTATCACTAGCTTTGTCCTTCTTTTTTTTAATAAAAAATATTTTCTATAAAAATGATTTAATTAAAAAATATATCTTGTAGGAAAGCAGAGGAGGGGGAAAAAAAGAATAAAAAAATGATGGAAAGTCTTTTGGAGCGTTTGAGTTTGATTATAATTTAAAGGGTTTGATGATGGAAGTATGAATAGGAAGAGATGAATCTGATGGACCTAATTCCCTTTTTCCTTTTTTCTTCTTTTGTCATCATTCATACTCAGCCCTAACTTCACACACTCTCTCTTCCTTTTTTCTTGTTTTTTCTCTCTCTCTTTTAGTTATTGCACCAGAGAAGAGAGAAAAAAGAAGATGAATTTGAGATCAAATTCAATAAATTGTTTTGATAATGTTCCTTTTTAGTTTGTTTAAATTTTGTGTCTAATGAGTACTGTTATTTTTTTGGTTGGAAAGTTATTCGACATGAGTGAGAAAGGGAGAGGAACCTAAGAATATCTGCTAGAGAATAATTATTAGGTACTGATGTGATTTTTGCCAAATACAATCTAATGCTTAGTTAGAAATTATGTGAAGAGCGGCAAGAAATTTTGCATACCTGAATGGTGAGTAGAATTGTTGTATATGCAAGAAGTTGTTGAATTATTTCACTAAGCTTGCAATGGACAATGACTTGCCATTAGGATGAGGGCTCAGTCTTTTAACTTGTCTTTTGAAGACATGTGTTTCTTCAAGTAGGTCTTCAAGATTGCATCATGGAGAGATTAATTTTCTCTCTTACTCATCAAGCAAAGCCTCAATACAAATCTCTTCACATAGGTACACTTGCTTAATTGGTCTTTCCATGTGGCCTCACTAGCTGATGCCATCTCCACATTGAGAGGATTTTAATCATAACAATATGATTCTCTGTTATTTTAAAGTATAAAGTAAAGAAAATATTGACAATTTCTTTTGGAATAAAATATGAAAACTTGTTGTCATTAGTTTCAGGTTTGTGGGTAAAAAGTAGAGAGAAAACTAGGGATTATTTTATTAAAATGGAGTAAGAGACACAATGTATTAAGAGAGAGAAAATGTACCAGATCCAATGAAACAAGAGAAATGTGGCACTTTTAATTATAAATTACAGCTATTACAATTAGAAATATAGTAAATGTCTAAATATTTTTAACGCTCCCGTAGACAGTAAAAAACATAAACAACATTAAAAAATATGACCCAAATGAGAATGACCATAAATGAAAAGCTAAAAATGAACCATGAAGGGAAAGGAGGAAGAATCCACACACCACACAAATTTTGACTTTTGTTGATGGAGATGTGGCGAAAAGTCAGAGTTTTGTGAGGAAATTCATTTTCGTCCCAAAAGGTAGTTATGGCGACGAAATTTGTTCGTTGGGAAAAGGCGGGAGAGATTTTGGCCGCCTTTCGTCGAAACTAAAACACAGTGTTTAGGGTGTTTTGGTGACGAAATTTTAAATATTTGTTGACGAAATTGATTTCATGTGCAAAGGTTGCCCTAAAATAGGGCACTCCCCCTCGATTTTCAAAGAATCAGCTACCTCCACCCCATAAACTCGTGAAAACACGTGGGAGGATCTCACTCAACAATTAGGTATGAAATTTGCCATAAAAGAGCTCTTCATTACTTTCTTGGCATAGGAGTCCAAAGCAGTCTAACAGAATCTCCCTATCTCAATTCAAATATGCTCAAGACCTTCTTCTGAAAACTGGAATGCTAGAAGCTGCGCGTCTCAATACTCGGGCTGCGGCCACATCTATTTAAGCCATAGATGATAGTGATCCTATTGACCAAAAAGAGTATAGGAGTGTCGTAGGATCACTACAATACATTGTTGGAATTAATTTAATAGTTAATTCATATGTGGGTAACAAATTAAAGAGCAATTGTATTTGGACTATTTAATGCGCATATAAGTGATCTTGATTACGGACTCATGACTTTCCAATTAGTGGTGTGGCTTGCTGAATAGAAACTAGCCCTATTAATCCAAGGGGATTATGGGAAACCTTAGATTAACCTATAAATATATGGTTATGGTCCCCAATACACTATGCTTCTTGAGCCTCTTGTTCCCTTTGGTCTAGGGTTGCGTAATTGAGGAAGATCACAAACCACAACTTCTTGTAGTTCATAGTAGTTCATGGTTAATCTGACCATCTAATGGTTAGAGGTAATTCTAATCTCTTTATAAATTTTGGTTTTCTTCC
>NW_019104669.1:68721-82492 GCF_001995035.1 Momordica charantia
TTCGTATACATAAGAGGTTAGACAATTTTGTATGATTTAGTTCAAAATTATTCATGATTAATTTGATAAAGTTTTTGATATCCTTTTTCAATAAATCAGATCACAGATGTTATTTTTTTTTTATCTGTATAAAAAAAATGGAAAGCACTTGCGACACTAATTGTAGTGCCGCCTGACGGATGTGGAGTGCCTTATTGAGGCATTGAAGGCATTTGGTGTTGGGGCTACCAATGCCCTAGCACCAATGAGGTCATTGTTGCAATGAGTCCCACTGCAACGTAAAGTATTTATTATTATTTTTTGTTTATTTATTTTTTTAATATATATCTAAACTGTTATAAATATTTATATATGATTGTTTATATATATTTAAACGGTTAAGGTATTCCTATTTAATTTTTTTGTTATGTTGTACTAATTAAAGGTGGACTATAATGGTGATAAATTAACAATTTATCAATGCTTGACACACATTTTTAATTTCAATGAATATTTTGTGTACGTGATAAGTAAAAAGTACGATTTATTTTTCATGTTGTACTCTCTAGAGGTTGTTAATTGTTGAAAATAATTTAAGTATTTTATTTTCATTAGGAAACAATTAATAATAATTTTGTGAGATTTGAGTATTGTTGTTTATGCGAATTGTGATCGGCCCAAAGTAAAGTCACAATTTTGCCAAATAACAAATATACTCACAATTATGGAATTGATTATTAATATTAGATTATTGTGTGCTACAATTAGTGCTCCATAGCCTATGTCGAATTGTTGATGAGTTAAAATATCAATAATATTCCTTTCAAGAAAATCCAATTTTTTTTTTATTCTGGATTTAATAAATTGTTTAGAAGACTTTTCTCATTATTAAATTATGCATATAAAGATATTATTATTAATTTTGAAAATAATTCTGGTAGTTTTATTTTCATAAAGATAAAATGAATAATAATTAAAGTGATTGTTGCATAATTGTTTGATTATTTTTGTTGGTGTTAATTTGATGAATCATGCTACCAAAGTAGCATCTGATTTTTGATATTGATATCTTTCAAAATTATCAAATGTTTGGGATTTGTGTATTTATGCGCTCTGTAGTCGGCCAAAGGAAGACTTCAATTGGCCAAAGAACGGTCCACATATAGTTAGATGGTGACAAACATGGATAATATAAAGCCATGCCATGTGAGTGATTGTCGGCCCATAGGAGGGATTTCACTTGACAAGATTGGTTATCAATGTTTGATCACGATATTGAGTACCACTTGCAAGTTGATATTGTCGGCCCAAAGGAAGGCTATCAATGTTGTGTGTTAGGTATCTTGTTGTCCTCGTTGAGTTTAAATATAATGTATTTTTATAAATACTTAAGGTTAATTTAGAGTATGTTTTATTATTGAATCAGTCATTATTAAATATTAATTCATTTTTGCCTTATTATGAATTTAAGAAATATTTTATTTGATTTAAGTTGCCTGAATTTTTAAAGTTTAAAGGAAATATTTCTACTTTTCACTAAGCAGTATTCCTCTAAAGTTACATGGAATCTTGAAAAGTGGGAGAAACCTGAGGATGATGAGATAATTAAGAAGTTCCTTAAAGGATAAAGATTGTTTTGAAAAGAACAAAAGGAATAGAATTTAAATTTTTGATAAAGAATAAAAGAACACTAGTAAGTACATTGAAGGATCAAATGTACAAAATTTAAAACATTCAAGGATTTACTTGTGTTTTGATACTTATGTAGTGGGCTATGATAATTATACGGGTAGATATTGAACTCTTAGTAACCTAATTTCTGACCATATGTTTTTTTTAGGAAAACTAATTATTTCCTTAAAAGTTGGAACACACGTTTGCCTAAATGACAAAAGAATCAAGCTTATGACTTCTCTTGATATTTTTAGAAAATTTGAACATATAAGAAAAAAATATATATGTTCCAAATACATTGCCACATAAGGTATAAAGAAAATTTGGCTTATGAAAACTTATCTTATGTGTTGAATAGACTGTAGTATTTCTATTCATTGCTTGTTTGTTCTCAAAATTAAACAGACATTCAAGTCTGTATTAGGACTGATCAAGGGGACATAACTAGAATTGTCAAATTAGGTGCTATTGAGAGCTTTATTATTTTAGAACATTAATTTATAGATTATTCAATATGACTTCTTTAAATGTTTAACAACATTGCATAAAGTTATAAGAAATTTACTCTCGTTAAGGGCATTGATATTTGATATAGGAGAGGTCTTTATTCCTTCATATCTTAAAAGTCATCATATATCAATTCGTAGTGAATGAAATCGTTATGTAATATAATGGATGGAGAAGATAAGGTCTAGGATATTTGCTAACTCCTTTAAGGATTTATAGAGCTAATAAGTAATATATATTTTCAGACAAACCTGAGATGTGTGTTGCTTATAAAATAATTCAAAGCTTAAAAGATGTGGTAGGAAGTATGACAAATAAATTTTTCCCTACCCTCAGTCTATTTGAAGAAAGAACTCAAGATTGTTACAAAAGGTTTATGTGGTGTACGAAATAAAGCAACAACTAAAATTACTGGCAATTCAAAGTTTTACGAGACTTGGAATTAAGGTTTTTAGTTGTCACTCTAGATACACCAGTCTTTCAATATATATAATTTCGAAAGTTAGTTCCCACTTAAAATTGATGTGGATGAGATCTTAAAGTTTCTTAAGGATGTTGAGTTTGGGGGAAGATAAAGTAAAGAATGTTGTATTTAAGAGAAATTTAGTTATTTTCTCTTTATAAGAATATTAGTACAGAATAAAAATTCTCCTCATTTTAGTAAAACAAACTCAATATCATTAAAAATAATGCCATTAAAGTAAATAGAAGAGATATGAGAAATATGATTGTAAAAATTTAAGTTTGATAAAAAGAGTATATTCTCTATCGTCAAATATAGTCTTATCTCTTAAAAAGGAAAAATGAATGTCATAAAGAATGTATTGAAACAACTAACAACGAAGATATTTTACATTTTGTTATATTGCTTTTAAATGACAATGTTAACAAATATAAGGTTCATCTATTTGTTAAGGTTTCAATTCTCTTAAGGCTGACATTAATTTTTAGAGATCTTTTCTATAGCTTCCCGAAACCGAAATGTTCTTTCAAGTAAATGACACAATACTCATAACTTTTTTGAGTTGTGTCATATGAATATAAAGATTGGTTTCTTAATTGTATAATTTATGAAATCAATAAGCTTGTATATTTTGGAGACTTTTGATCTAGTAACACAAAATTTCAAAAATTTTATATTCATCTGTGATCTCAATGAAGAATTTTTATCTGCAATTTCATAATTTTCATTACATATTGATATTATCATATTGTAATATCAGAAGGTAATAAGAGTAATAATTATGAATTACAGGTTTAGAGGAAGTATATTTATTCTCCTAGTGTAATATGTCTGCGATATAATAAATGTTTTGTTAAAGGATGAAAACTTGCATGAACATATCTCTTTTATATTGTGAAACGATATTATAAGATCAATCTCAATTAATATTGAGAATTCACAAAAGAACTATGTTGAAAGGTATTGCAAGTTCTCTAGCATAAAGATTTATGCACTAGGGAATATTGAAATCACTAGTGGATATAAGCTCACTTTCAATAGATGTCCCTTGAAAAATAAAGTAAAATAAAAAATTCATGCTTAAAGTCTATATGCTTCCGTTGCAGTATTCATATCAAGAATGAAAGGCAATTTTTTATAATTCTTAATTGGATCTAAAGAGTTATATGGTGTTTAACAAAACAAAAGTTACATGCTCACTCATCAAAATCATATTAATTAGAGATCATAAGGTTATTTGCTTTTGATAATTTGAGTTATCATCTAGATCCACCGTTGAGGCTATATTCACTAATAGTTTAAAGGATACTACTATCTCGTAGTAAAGAGTCACTTTAGTCCATTTCACCACTAAAGTCTGTGTTCATAACATTTTGTACGTGGCAACAAACTTAAGAATATGGTTATCATGTTTTGTCATTAGGTTGTTTTGACAAAGATTTTTATTTTTCCATATTGAAGCAATAAAAGCTTTTGTATAAATATTTAAGCTTTAGTTGATAAAGGAAATTCAGAGTATTTTGTGTCTAAAGAAGTGCAACTTTATCATTGCGAATCCGCTCATTAAGGACTTTCACAAAATGTTTTACGAGCATAAYGTTCATATAGATGTGAAAATTATGGTATGTCAGTTGAGTGAGAGTTTGTGGTTTCTTAAATTAGACATGTGGTTTTCTTTTCTGTAGAATAAAGAAGATGAATTATTTTGTTACTCTGAATGATTTTCTATCTAATTGTAGTTTAACATAAAACTAAAAATCATAAATTTTGATCTCTTTAAAGAATAAAGTTGGACCAGTTGGGAATAGACATGTTTAGATCACATTACATGTAATTCTCATGGTGCTCTTCCACACTTGATCCATGTCATTGAGTATACTTGGTATTGTGATCATTGAAAGCTGAGTTGCGACTATACATGTGACAAAAGCCATTTTGGTTCCTCATTGATATGCGAGATGGCCAGATTGTGATTAAAGGGAAGTTTATTTTAATAGCATTGAGTTGTGCACTAAAGAATAAATTAATATAATTGCTAATAAAGAAAATTGTTACCCAAGTGAGAGATTGTTTGAATTAATTTAATAATTAATTCATATGTGGGTAACAAATTAAAGAGCAATTGTATTTGAGCTATTTAATGGACATATAACTGATCTTGATTACGGGCTCATGACTTCCAATTTAGTAGTGTGGCTTGCTGAGTAGAAACCAACCCATTAATCCTAGAAGATTATGGAAAACACTAGGATTAACCTATAAATATATGGTTATGGTCCCCAATACACTATACTTCTTGAGCTTCCTGTTCCCCATCAAACAGAGAGTATTGCCCATATTTGGTATGGGGTTGCATAGTTGAGGAAGATCACAAACCACAACTTCTTGCAGTTCATAGTAGTTCATGGTCAATCTACCTAATGGTTCTAGGTAATTCTAATCTCTTTATAGATTTTGGTTTTCATCCATGCTTAGATCATTAGTCTTGATTGTTCTGGAATTTTATGGCTTAATAATTATGAATTAGGATTTCTTTAATTTTTCCAACATACATAACCCTCACAAAACTAGACATAGTCTCTGCCAAAATCAGCCAAAATATACAAGAACAAAATCACATAAGCACACAGACTTAAAGGGCAAAGTAACAAATACTAAGATACATCAAAGGGACACTCAGGTATGGGTTAATTTTCAATAAAATAGTTCTTTAAATGTTTGTGGTTTCTCTGATGCAGATTAGGCAGGATGCCCCAACATAAGGAGGAACAACTCAGGATCATGTATATTTTTTTTGGAGCAAATTATATATCATAGAGCTTATAGAAACAAACTACAGTAACATGATCAAGTTCAGGAATGGAATAGAGCAATGACATCAACCACAACAGATCTTACTTTGATTATGTTCTTACTAAGAGATATTAGAATCAAAATCTTAAAGCCTCCATAACTCCTACGTGATATCAGTGTTATGCATATGGTAAAGAGTCCAATACTTCACGCAAGGACAAAGCATATAGAAATTGATTATCATTTTGTGCGGGAAAAAGTGACACTCGAACACCTAATCACAAAGTTTGTGCCCTCAACAAACCAAGTAGCTGACATATTTACTAAAGTCTCACCGAAGACAAATTTCAAGGATTCAATGAGCAAACTAGCTAAGAGTGTATGAGATACCTACAAGTTTGAGGAAGATGTGAAATTTGAGTTCACCATATACTCATAGCTGCAGTAGTATTTTGTCATTCATGCTCCATCAATTGCAGAAGAGCTTTCTAAATCTAGTGCAACAAATATAGAAAAATAAACCTGGAAGGTTAATTCTCTTTTGACCAAGACAATCTTACCATAGTTATAAATCCTCCTTAATTAGTGTTGTATGATTTTTGTTCAATGAAAAAGTAGATTGCATTACTTTTTATCATATTGATATGCATCTTTTATTTTCTCGGTGTCTAGGCGCTACATTAGGGCGACTAGGCGTCGCCCCCAGCATTGCGGCGCTACAACTCACAGAAACATTTTTGTAGCAGGCAAGCTGTCGAGAAGGCAACACCTAGGCATTGGCTTGTAGCGCTACAACTTCGAATCTACCTAGAATTCGAGTTTTCGAGTCCTTTGTCGATTTGACTTTGTATTTGGCTTGGAAGTCCATATAAATAGGTAGTTTGGGGCTTATATTCTATGTACATAATCAAAACAAAAGAGACTTCAGTAGTTGTAGGTAGTGTGTGAAGAAGAGTCTGTATCTCGTGGATTTAGTGAATGTATTTTCAATTGTGTAATCCTAGGTAGCCAAGTTAGGGTACTTAGAAGCAAAATAGTCATGTAGGTGATATCTGGAGTGAGATTTTCATTGTAATATTATCAACTATAGTAGAACCTCTACTTTTGTAGAAGACTGAACGTAGTCCCAAGATTAGGTCGAACAAGTATAATCCATGTGGTGTTAAGCTTTTTCTATATGTATCTCTTATTCCTTTATTGTTGTTACTTATTTGCTTTTAACTTGTGAAAGGAAAATCACATGGGTTCTATTTGAAAAACATACAGAAGGATCAATTGATCTATATTATGTTTCCCAATAATTGATATCAAAGCATTTGATTTAGGTGGTCATGTGATCAACAGAGAAGTCAGACTAGCTTTGAATAAATTATGAAGTGCGATGGAGCCAATTCAGATATTTAAAGATGTAGATTAACGATTTATTTATCGGCAAGAAGTTGAGTAAATCTTTACATTATCAACCAACATGGATGATAGATGAAAAAAGATGGACGAACTGACAGTTGCTATAATTAGATTGTGTTTGTTGATGAATGTTGCGTCCCCACAACCGTGATAGATACAAGTGCAAGTATACACTATACCCGTCGATTGTAGTACGTAACGAGGTCGGGACTTAGGAAAATATTCTAAACTATGCTTGAAGATACCAAAGTTAAAAAAACAATAAAATATAGATGTTTGTGTTGACATTAACAAAAAAAATATCATAAACAAAGCAGTAAACACACTTTAAAATGCTGACAATAGGGGGAAGCTTCAGAACAGAATAGCGAAAATGAGGGTTAACAAATATGAAAAAGTAGGGGAGACATGCATGCTTTCACTAAATCCTAACCTATACCCTAGCAAGAAATCATTCATTAATGCTCAACCTCGACATGGTTCTCTTCCGAGACACCCAAACATGGATACCCACAACTCGCATTACTAAATACCCAAGCAATAAACACAAGTTCTAAGCATGATTAGGGGATCCCATTCCTGAGTATCCACAGCCCTACTAGAAAAAAGTAGCTAATCACAAATAGAGCAACTACCCGTAAGCCCTCCCGGATCATACAGACGCTAGCAAACAAAACAAGGTGGTCATCAATGTTCAGTAAGATCGAAGAAATAAATATAGCTCTATTTAATAACAAAATGAAATCAACTAGAATTTCAGTTGTTCATCAGTTATAACATGCAAATCTCCCTTGAAATGGGATTCAGCTCATGGGGGAGGGAGAAAATGAAATGGGTAAAGAAATGTTACAACACATTTTGAGAAAAGAGAACAAAACTGAAGATGGAAATGACAGCTCGTAGCAGCAGTCAAATATCCCTCTCTGTCGTCAGCTCTCTCCCAAAAATGGTGACAAACCTCCCTAAAATTGGTTAGATTCTTCTCCCTCGTCTTTTCCAACACTAAGGAATGTGTGTCTATTGGGATCTATGTGTGTCGGCTAGGGTATTTTGTCCATTTTATATCGGGTCCCAATTTTAAGGCACCCAGCTGGTGGTTGTACGGGCATGGTAAATTATCCCGTATTTGGGACTATTACTGCACTATAATTCATGCTGCAGCGACTGTTTGCTCCAGAAAAATTCTACGTGGCGGGTGACATGGATAAGTTGACCAATTCTACGTGGTGTGTGACATGGACAAGTGGACCCCTAATAACTCTCTAAAAGAGAGTTATTTTATTAATAAATTGGGTTAATTTGTGCTTTAATATGAAGCTCTTTGTCTAAATCGCATGCTTAAGTGAGGAATTGAATGAAAAAGCTTATTACCACGTTCTAAATTCTCATGTTGTTGAATTTACGCAAATTCCTGCTTATTTCTCATATTTTGGTTTAATTGTGAGAAGATGCTGAGGAACAACAAAATTAGAGGAGAAATACCGAAGCGTTGTTAGGCTAGCGCATGTTGTGTTGGAGCATCCCTTTCTACAGAAATTTCTAGGCAACGTAGTAACAAGTTTCATGCGGGATTTTTACTTATGTCCATACAATGCTACTAAGTTTTGCCCTAATTTTCAGGGGAGCTATAAAAGCAATAAGATGAGGTTGTCTCATCATCAATCCTTAGGGGAGAATATATCCCAAGAGAGGAAATCACTCCAAATTCAGTGTTGAAGCCAAAAGAGAGCTGAAACCCATAATATTCTGCACCCATTTCGAAGAAGAGGTGATAATAGGAAGTTGGAGCTGTTGGTTTCTTCATCGAGATGGAGGCTTCGATGAGTTTAAAAGCACTCTTTCACGAAGTGGGTTGTTTCTTTTCTTTACCCATTGTATTTTCTGTAGTCCCCATGAAATAAATTCCGTTTTTGGGGATCATTTGTTGTAGCTTGTGAACAATGTTGGATCGGTATAATAATCCTAGAGGGGCGAATAGGATTTAATGAAATTTTATAAACTTCTTAACACGGTAGACCCAATTTAAACAATTGAGTAAACTTTTTAAAGATAAATAATATTAACACAAATTATTCAATAAATTAGACATACATTTTAAGCATTCTAAATAATTCTAATGTAAAGATTCACAATAAAGCTAAAGAATAAATTATAGCAATTAATTCATCCAACAAATAAAAATATAAAATTAATTGCATAAATTAAATAAGAGAGAGTTAGAAAAAATGACACCGAAAATTTATAGTGGCTCGGCAACACCGGCCTACTCCACTTCCCAAGCTCCTCTTGGATGTTCAATTGAAGAAAACTTGACTCTTTCCATGGCTTAGAGTCCAACCGGTACAACGCCTTTTTTTTTTCGGGAGCAAGAAGAAACTCGATCCTCTCCACAGTTCATAATCAAACCGGCTTTTTTTCGGGTTTAAGAGCAGCAACCCTTACAAGATTTGAAATTTTGAATGCACAAACTTACAAACTCACCGAATAGTAGATATACAAATTTTCACTCACAAATTTGTAAGAAAAATTACAAGTTCAAGGATCTCTCAAAATGAAATCTCTCACCAGAATTGAAACATAAATTAAATCGTTGAGAGAGATGAATAATGGATGAATTGGAGTGAAAATTGGGAGGGAAAATGTTGTTAAATTTTGAGAGAAAATGAATGTTTAAATAGAAGAAAGAAAATGGTTTGAAATTGATTTCAAATCAAAATCAATTTGTGCCATTGGATTGAGGATGAGTAGAAATAAAGGGTTGAGATTTATTTGAAATTAAAATAATAATAATAATATAAAGGCCTCCAACGGTAACTTCCTCTACTTTTTACCCTTTTTTTCTTTTTTTTTTTAAAAATCAAATAAAGTTATGTCAGCGTTTAATGCAATTTGACTTTTTTTTAACGTCCGGGTAACTTTTGCATTTCTTTTTTTTTTCTCCTTTTCTTCTTCTCTTTCTTTTCTTTTTCTTCTTTTCACTTTCTTTCTCCCTTTATCTTTTTTTTTAACTAAAAAACTTCGTGCCACATGTCCACAATTTCATTGGTCTACGTCTATCACGTCATCTACCACATATATTATTCTTTCAATTTCTTTTGGTCGTAACTTCTTCGTTTGAGCTTCGATTTAGATGATTCAAGATCCGTTGGAACCGTTGTATCGAGCTTTACGTTGTGGACACTTCAAAATACTAAAACTTTTGTTAAACGAAAATATGTATTAATAAATCATATAATAAATTTATGCTTCTTCTTACACACCAAAAACAACTACTACTAAGTATGTTTGTTATCATCAATACATTAATTAATTTAATTAATTAATCAAGATAACGGCCAAAAAACCAACAAACAGAGGCTTTCTAGCATATTTTTGCTTCTGTTAAATAGAATTGCTATTATATTTCCATCTTACTAATCTATGTCGGTCACTTTTATCAGTTTGTTTGCTCTTGTATGACTCGGGAGGGTGTATAGGTAGCGCTATCATTCCCTATTTGTGGTTATATTACTTTTTTATAATAGATTTGTGGATGCTTAGGGATAAGGTCTGTCTAACCGTGCTTATAAACTGTTCGTTATGCTTGGGTATTTTGCAATAGAAGTTGTAGATACTCATTTATAGGTATCTCGGAAGGGAACCACACATCGGTTTGAGCATCAACATTCGATTTTATGCTAGAGCGTCTTCTGTGAGCGAGTGAAAACATGTAATAATCTGCCCCGTTCTCATCTCATCATCAGTTTCCCCTTTCTGTTAGTTTTGCTAAAGTATCTCTCTGCCCCAACATCGTTAATTTGTATTTGTCTCTTGGATTTTCTTTATACATTTTTATAGCATTTTACTTAGTTTAGTTATACAAACACTAATTATCTTTTATTTGCATTTTTTATATTCTTAATGCATGCTTAGAGTAATATCCTTAGTCCCTGTGGATTTTGACATTGTTTATACTACAATCGGCGAGAATAGTGTACACTTGTACTTGCATTCACCTAAGTTGTGGGAACGCAACAACCACTCAGAAGTTGAACATGTGGCATCAAGAGAACATACTTATGCCGGTGTGACATCCAACAATCAAACAAATGAGAAGACGATATGTGGTGCTTTCAATCTCAATAAATCCATTTCCACAAATTTCTCTCAATCTCCTCAATCACTCTCAATCTCCATAATTTCTCAATCTCCACCAATTTCTCCAGATCTCCATACTTTTCTTTATTCGTTTTTCCTTATCTTTCCTCTTAATCTCTACCACTCATTCTTTGTTGCCCTAAATYCAATGGCCAAATTTCATGCATGAAATTCTATTTAAACCACCAAATTCATCCTCCTCAACACACCAATTATCAAAGCAAACATCTTTCTCTCTTCAAATTATTTGCTCTCAAACTACTCATTCTCTCCACACAAAAATTTGTCCATATATATATTGTGAGAGATGCATTAGAGTGTAGCTGTTTAGCTATTGGTGCGAAATTTGCAAATCCACCTTAGTGGGATACTTTATTTGTATTGCTTATTTTACATTTTAGGTTTTGTATTAAGGTGTGGGTACACCTTTAGTTGTGAGAAAACACAATTGGCTAGATCCATAACCAGTTAAAATTATCTTTGGTTTTACCTAGGACAAAAAGAGGTTCGATCAGTTTGGTTCTCACGCAAGAGAGTCATTGCAGTAAAATACCCAAGAATGAGTTTTGGGGATTGGAGTAGGGATTTTCGAAGAACTATAAAATTTCTTGATGTAATCTTTCTACTCATTTTTAATTTGTGCATTTTAATTTCATTTGATTTTGTTATTCTTGATTCTATTTTTAAAATCTAAAAATCAGTACGCAACCCTATTCAGCCCCTTGTAGTGTTGCCCTACAATCCTACAATTTTGTAATTAACTGCTTGGGTCTATTTATATTGATATATATCATTGAATAAAGTGAGCTCAGATTGTGATATAATACGAAATCTAAATATGAGAGTTTTTTGGTAGGGTACCTTTTGGGAATTTCTTCATCACTTAGTGGTTTCTAATTCTTTTCGATTTTCACGCCCATTCTTGATTGATTTTCACTTTCCGCAAAATTAGATGACCTTGATCAATCAGGAGCGAATTCTTCTTCCTCCCTTGAACAATACAACAATCCATACTTCCTTCATCACTCTAATAACACGATCTCCTCTCTAATGAAAACTACACTTCATGGAGCAAATTCATGATGATTGTACTCACGGTCAAGAATAAAATTGGATTCGTGGATGACTCTATTTCATGACTCAATTGAAGATTTTATGGATTCAATTGGCTGTCGTATCATCCTTTGTGTAATTACTATCTTTGAATCGATGTTTAGTTTATCTATTGACTAAACAAAGACGATTTTTTTTGCCTCTAACAAACGTATGTCAATTTGGTAACCTTTCTTTGCCCTATGTTACTCTTGCTTTGGCGCATCAACTATTTTTTGTGATTCTAGTATCCTAACGGCAGCCACCTTCCTTTGCCCCACAGCGATGTCACTCTTGCTTTGACCAATCACCTCTTTTGGTGATTTGGTATCCTAACTGCGGTGGTCACCTTCGTTTGTCTTACAGTTATAACACATGCACTTATGTGTTGGTTGATCACCTATTTTGGTGATTTTGATATGCTAGTGAAAAACCTTTGATTTGAAGAGTAAAAAGAAGTATCATTCATGCGAGTTGAGGGCTTTGTTATGCAAATGGTGTATATATTGCGCATATATTTAGGTAAAAATGGTGAATATTCATTGTGCATACTTTATTCTTGCATAACTTAGTAAATCATAGGTATTTGTTGCAAATTTTAAGTAAAAACTCTGTTTTTTTTTTTTCAGAAACCGAGCGTTGATTCTCTCCTACTATCCAACCAACTTCGAACTCCATGTAAATTCAATATGAAGTGAAGCATTGAAGCAACCTTTTCCTTTCGTAGCAAGTTTAATTTCTACAACTTGTGTTTAAATTGTCCAACGTTTTACTTTTTATTTCTAAATTGTAAATATTTTATTCTTTCATTCAATTAAAATTCCAACTTGTTTCATTCCATTTCATTTGTTTAGTTTCACCGTCCCTTCATCTGATCAAGAGAGGAACGTGCGAAAGAGTGTGCTAGACTTCTTTGAGAAATCAAGGAGTATAAATTTGGTTAAACTGAGTTTTTTACTCCCTTAACCTCTAAAAAGGAAGGGTGAAACTTGTAATACAAAATCTCCACATTCTTCTCAAGATCCTTATTTTCCAACTTTCTTTATATTCAATAAACAATTTATTTATTCATCAAAAAACATTGTGCTCTTTCTTCATCAGTACTGCTTTCTTTTATTTTAAGTATGAGTTAATTTAGCTTCTAGTCTTCTATGAATGCTTAGCGTTTATTTAAAATTGAGGATAGTTTAGTCTACACAAGTGACAAAAGTTAAAAAGAAAAAAAAAAACATGTTGAGGAGTCACAAAAAGGGAAATTGACTCAATTGACCTGAAAAAGTTTCCATTTTGCTCAAATAACCTGAATTATAAAAATTGACTCAACTGACCCAATTTTAAGGGAAATTGACTCAATTGACCTGAAAAACTTTCCATTTTGCTCAAATGACCTAAATTATAAAAATTGACTCAACTGGCCCAATTTTAACTTTTCTGACATTTCAGAGAGTCTGTAATTACGAATATACCCCCAAATGAATTGAACTACAACAAATCTGCTGGTGAATCACGTAGGTTGGTGTAATTAAAACCATGGGCGAGTTCCACTTGATTCTTGGCCGTGAATTTATTAAAGTACCACCAACTTAATAATTCCCCACCAAATTTTTGTACTATCATTTATTATATACCCACACGTTCTCACCAAGTGTAGAGAATAAAAGTATGTTTCAGTCCGTATTGTCCAGAAGCACATCTTTCACGTGGTTTTGAAGAACTTTT
>NW_019104669.1:134659-149082 GCF_001995035.1 Momordica charantia
GATCTGAACACTGTCGTCGTCGCACTACTCCCAAATTTGAAGGTTGTCGTTGCCGCACTGCTCCCAGAT
Organism: Momordica charantia; assembly: GCF_001995035.1. The sequence continues at coordinate 134,729 of NW_019104669.1, forward strand.
TCCAACGCTGCCATGGCCACACTGTTCACCCACTCCTCGAGCTCACACGTCGCCACCTTCGTTTGGTTTCAGATGCACCCACTCATGTTCATTCTCTTCGTTTCCTGTTCCAAAACCTTGAAAAAAAATCAATTGAATGTAGTCAAATGAAGGAGAAATTTGTCTAAAATTTTAAAAAATAAGAAATGAAGAAAATAAACATGAAAATAGTCGATTTATATTTGAAAAAAGAAAAGAAAATGGTTCTGATTTTCACCCTCCTATTCAGGAAGCCATACTATATTCATGGTGAGAAAGTGATATCTCTATTGGTTATACTGAAATGTTTAATTCTGCCATTACACTCTATTTGGAGTTTCTTCAAATTGCAGTTAGACATAGTAAGAAATGAAGGTTTCTCTGTATAGCAGGTTAGGTGGATTTCTTCTGTCCCATTGAAGTCATATGACACTCTTGGTTTGGCAAGCATTGTATTTCGCAGCAATCGTAGAAACCTAGGTTTTAGTTAAAGTTCAAACCCTTAAGTTGGTGTTAGTAAAGTCCAATGAGGAGGCTAATCTCTATTTTCTCTTCCATTTTTTGTTTCTGAGAGTTTAATTTTTTTGGTATTGTGTGTTACTAGGTTTGGTGAATTCCAACTTAAGTTTATGCCATTTTTATGATATTTGATTGGTTGATGACGTTTTTCTATTCTTGTGTGCAGGAGCTATTTGGTGGTCAACCATGGGAGTCACACCAAAGTTTTTTGTCACGGATGGTAACAAATCCATTACATTAAATGTCTGTTGAGTAGTATGATCAAATTAATTTTTATACTTTTGATGGAAGTTGCAAAATATCTAACTTAACTAATTACTTGAAACCTTTAATGGGTTGATTTTCTTGATTCAAAATATTTTTCTTGGATAGTCATCTCAAAGAAGTTCAGCGCAGAAAGAACAGTGTGAAATGAAGTTGATGAGAGAGTTAGGGAGAGAAAAAGGGGGTTTTTTTGGAAGTACAAATGAATGTGATCTAACCCAACATTAAAACCAAAGTATAGCAGTTATTCATATTCTTTTATTTTCAAATATGTACTATTTTCTTGACTGAATTTAAATTGTTGCAATGCTTGTAAAACTGTTTGTTGGTAGGGAGTGTGTTCAATGTGCAAAACTTCTTTCACTTTGGTGGCTAGGTAAGTGAGACTATATTGATCACTTTGAAAGAAGGTAGATAACCGTTATATATAACTTATTGTGTTCATCTACTCTTAAAAGTTGCTCTATTCTTGATATAATTTTTTAGTTTAGCTCAATATAATGTTTGAGTTTAGCTCTATCTTTCACAATCCCAATTTCAAGGTTTAAAGTATATTAGTGTGTGTCGATGTTTCATTGACCTCCAATAAAATCAACTATGAATATGGCTCAAGGTTCAAATATCGCATCTTGTTTCATTTATTTCTTTTTCTTCCATTTGTTTCTTTATTCTTTCCTTGTTAATTTCTCGATGTCTGTTGTTTAAACTTTAATAAGACTATCATTTAATTTGGTGTTCTCATTCTTCATGCCCGAGTCCCTAGTATAAATCTTTTTTTATGTAACATAATTTTATTGTTCATGAGTGATGTTTAGATATTGAACTGATTTTCTTAATTGCTAAAACTTAAGTAAGATAATATGATTTGATGTGGGAGTGGTTGTGTAGTATGGTATTAAAAGGTTCATGGATTTTGTGGGTTAGGTCACATTGGATTTTTCTTATTCTTCCCCTGAAATCAGTTGTTGTTCGTATAGGTCTTTAAGCTTAGTACAAACTAATTTTATGTTGGATAAGGAAGCTTGGAAAGCATCACTACGAGAAATATTACATTTTATAGCTTTTTGATATGCTGAACGTTTTTTTGCTCTTGCTATTTATGCCCATTAAGTTTCTTTTTTAGTGAGCTGCTGTCTTTGTTCAGGTGGTGTGTCAATTCTGATGGCTCTTTTTGAGTTGTTCTATTTGATTTACTGAAGGTAGAACTTATGCTCTCAGCTTGAATGCCTGTCTAAGTGAACTTCTTATAAATTAGGTAAAGCATGAACTTCATTGTAGAATTCAAGGTGTATTTTAGATTATGGATTCAAATCTTAGTGGTCAGGGACTTAAGAATGATTATAAATATTAGTCTTTCACAAGTTTTAATTGGTTAAATGTTACATGATTAAACGGCTGATTGTGTGATATTTTGTTCTTTTCTTGTGTCATTGTCGTATGAAATCCTATTTGTTAAATGAGTTTTTATTTTCTCTATTGTGTTTGTATTGGTAACAAATAGTTTTGGATTCTTTGAATACCAATATTGGTTGTATGTGAGAAAGGGGATGAACTTGTTAGATTTTGAGACTTACAATATATTTTATGCACTGCAGTTTGTGGATACTTCAAGTTACATGTGCCCTGAGAGCTTCTTGCTGACATACTAGTTCAAAGTCAAATATATGGTCCTGGTAAACTGCCTACTATTATTGATCCTTATATTTCTAACTTATATCAATTGTGATCTCTGGAATGTTTATATGGGCACCAACTTTATATTCAGGATGTTGAATATATGAAAGGACTGTCCACAAGCCAGCATTTAAAATCTTGGCAAGTTGCTTATCAGTTATAAATCTTCTTCAAATTTTATTTGCTTTTTAGTCAATGGATGGAAACGATGACATCTATTCAGAAATTTTGAAATTTGATTTGTACTTTTTAACTATAAAGTAAGGTTATTCAAGTTCAAGGGCAAAGCGGCCATGGGAGAGTCAAAGCAATTGGTTCTTGATGCATGGAGAACCTCATCTCATAACTGAACTTGTCAAATATTTTCAATGGTATATCTCTCCTCTACTGTTAAGGATTAAAATTTCAACCACGTAAGATTTATTATGAAAACAATAAAGAAGTTGAATGTTTCAATCCTTTATGTTGTGAATGTCAAACCTTGGATGGTACTTTTCTTTCGAAATCCTACTCCTTTTAAACGTAGGACTCCTTGTGTCCCTTGATTTTAAGGATGAAATTGCCTTCTTTGGATGCCCTTTTACAATTTGACTGTGTTACTATCTTCAATTGCTTTTAACTTCTATAAGATTCTCTTGGTTTTAGACTACTCTGAAGATTAATCAATCCATTTTATTATCATGCTTGTTTTAGAGTACTTCCATTGGTCTATGCTTTTACGTTGAAGTGTTGGCCAATCACATGTTAGGTTATCTTGGAAAAGGTAAACGTTGGCTGCTGCAAAAGTGGGCTTTTCAACTAGGTGACACCCCTACACAGAAGAAACAAGCAGATTTGTTATCTTCTTGTAATCTGATTCCAATTCTTCTACGATCGATTCACCTAGGATTCGGTTCAATTCTTAGTAAAATAGATTTTTAGCTCTTCTGGCTTAGCTACCTCTTGTATATTTCAATGAAATATTTCTGTATGAAAAGGTATTGTGCATAATTTACCTTCTTTTGGATTCTTTTTTCGTATACGTTTTGAAAATTCAAGGAAAAATTAGTATCCCATAACCATCAACTTTTGAAAGTAAAGTAAGCATTTTGTATCCTACTTCTGTGTTTAACAACCTCCATAGAAACCCTCTTCACTATTGGTGCATTGTGAATTATGTTCTAGAGGCTTCATAGTACTTTAGTAAAGTGAAGTTTTTATCGTGGTTTGTGTTATATAGTTTAGAATTGTGCAACGTTACTGAAATGTTTTCCTGAACTTTTATAATTATGTTATTCTGCATACATGATTGTATTTGTGTAATAATTTACACTATTTTGTCCTATGTAAAGATGAATTTTTCTCCAATTGGTGTTCTCTGCCTTTCCAATTTTTTGGCGTCATGTTTCTATATGTTATTAATAATTGATTTAAATACTAGTTTCACAAGGATTATAATAATTTTTATGTAAGGTTGATGATCTAAAATATAACATTGAAAATTTATAGATGGAAAGAAGTTTAGGGACTATTTAAACTTTAATCATTTATATCAAATAAGACATTTCATACCAAATACGAGATTACTTCAGGGTTTTGGTTGTTGATTCAGATTGATATATGGAACTATTTTTTTTACGTTGATAAGTTTTTTGTCATTTATCTAGTCGTATTTGATTTCATGTTAGTCTTATTGTTCCTCTTTATTGCCATTTTAGGTAAGCTTTGATCGTTTGCTAAAAACTTATGGCTTCTTATGAGTTTTGGAGGGAAACGCGCTTCACAAAATCTTCTAAGAGCATATAGACATTGTTGTTGGAAGAACCTTAGATGCTTGAATGTAGTTAACTATCTTTTTCCTTTTTTTACTTTTGGTGAATTTATAATGTAACACTTTGTATTGTAAACTATTAAGTAATTTACTTTATTTTGTTATGTAATGGATCATGAAAATTTCATTTAGAAAAAGAATGTGATGATATATTTAGTGTCATATAGTATTTTTTGTATGTTTATTTAACTACAAAAAGTTCATTGATTGACTTATACAAAGTTTATGTGGAACAACTAAACCATATATATAAATTTGCCATAATAATTATAGGAATGGAAAAAAAAATATAGAAATCTATAGCAACGTAATAGAAACTATATATACAATATAGTAGCTTAAATAAAAAGTTATTATAAGTTTAAGATAGAAAGAAATTTAAGCTATATTAACTATTTAATAGCACAAAAAAAGGCCATTATAAGATTATGATAGCAAAATTCGTTAGTTTGCAATATATCATTTGATAGCACAAAAAAAAAGAGCTATTATAAGTTTAGTACAGCAAAAAAAAGAGATATCTAAACCTATAATAGTGTTAAAATAAAACGCTATTAAATGTTTTCATAGCAACATAAATATGCAATAATTTCTTTATTTTCATAGCGTCAGTTATAGCTCTTGAAAAACGCTATCAAAGGTCATGGACTTTTAATAGCATCGACTATCACGACTCTCAAAAAACGCTATAAAAAGTCTTTTATAGCGTTTTTCGTGAGCTATCATATTCCATTTTTCTTGTAGTGTTGTCTGGTGATATTCAGCAGGATAGTTCAATTAATTGGAATCTGGTGGTGGTGGGTGCAGTGTTGCTCAGTATGGAATAATGGAAATAGCAATAGACCATCTTTCCAAAAATTTATATTTCCATGTTGCTGATGGCTGAAGAAAGGCAGTAACTTAAAACGAAAGAAAATTCTTATACTTGAGAGCTAAATACTTGATTTGACCATTAAAAAGATTGAATATGTCTCTATTGTGTTAGGTAATATTCCCAAGAAAAAAAAAAAGAAATACTAGTAAACGAAATCAGCTAATTTTAGCGCATATGATAGACTTTGAGAGACCGAACACATGTAAGACTAACACGTGTATGTCACAAAATACAGAAAATACAGTCATAAATTATAAAAGGCATCCGGTAAAATAGTTAAAAACTAGATTAGATTGATAGATAACCACAATAAAGTAAAAGAAAAAGAAAAAAAACGGAGAAGGTTGTGGGGCCATGGGCTGTAATTTCCTCAAAGTTTTGAGTTGAGATGAAATACTAAAAATATTTAGGTTACTAATATGTCATAAATTGTTATTGGTATTCAATTATAAATAGAGGGTTCTGACCTGCATAGTTCTACCACAAAACCATGATCATTGCCAATAGGAATATCAGCCAACACTCGAGCTTCGAGTGTTTTGGTGGCAGAGTTTGGAGGCGATCCCATTTGCTTGACTTCAAAAGTGATGTAATACATTATACTAACCACAACTTTATTAGTTACCTTCACCATCTTCACAAAATCAAAACTTGTACCCTACATTCATAATAAATATGATCAAAACTATATATCAAGTTGAAAACAAACAAATTCTAAAGGGAAGATAATGAATACATTTTGCTGATTGTAATAGTCAATAGCTTTGTCTACGAATTCTTGAAGCTCTTCCGAATATAATCGACTCCCAGTTACAACATCAATGTGACCACAAGCGTAATGACCGAGAAAAGAGGGCATGTCAAACCCCTGTATTCATGCATACGACAAAGAAATAAACTAAAGTGAAATAGTAATATGATTAAAAGAAAGATAGGAAAACATCAGTTTTCTTCAAAGCAATAAAGTATTCTATCTGTTATTCTACGGTCATCTCACGGGCTTTGTCAGGATCATTATTTGTGTGCGCGCGCGTAACTGAATGTGCGTGTGTGTGTACGTGCTTGTCTGTGTGTGTAGGTGTGTGTCTGCGCAGGCGCGTGTGCGTGTGTGTGTGTATGTGTGCGTGCGTGTGTGCATGAGTGTGCATGTGCGTGCGTGCGTGTTTTAGTGCGCGTGTGTGTACGTGCCGTAGCATCTGTGTTCGTGAGTGTGTGCGATCGGATCAGCGTGCGTCCGTGCGTGTGCGTCCATACAACATACATACCAGCACACCCCAACAAATAAATGGTAAAACCGAATTCCATTAACCAATATTATTATAAAATTGCCAAAAACGATAAATGAAAATGCATCTTATTTTGTTTTTGAAGTAGTAATAAACCTAAAAAATGTCTTTGAACAAGGTTCTCTTCAGTTTTCAAATATTAGCAATCATTTTATCTTCTTTTTAAAAATTAAAAAGTCTCGACCTCGATAACTAATACCAGAAAAAAAAAAAACCCGCTCCGGATATGACTTTTTCTTTAAATTTTAGGCCCTTAATCTAGGAAAACAGAATAATTATATTGCAATAATAGGTTTCCTGAAAAATATTATAGTGCTTCTTAAGTAGAACACAGAAGAAAGGTTTCAAATTAATTGACAAACTGACAAAACTCTAATCCAAGATTTATTCCTCTTGAACCGGATTTGTTGGTTGGATCTTTTTAATAGAATAAATTAACATTTTTTACCATAGAAATTAACAACTTAACAAATATAATTTACAATTACTATTTTTAAAATGTTTATTTAATCATAAATTTTCAGAAAACAATTATTTCGTGATTTTCTGTCATTCATTAGTCAATACTTGATAATTAATTTTTTAATTTAAAACCTTTACAAATAATAATAATAAAGAAAATAATTAATTTAAAGGACTTTTTATTGGTTTATTATTAGTTTACTTTACTAATATATATCATCCACAAAATTGCAGAATGCTAGACGCCAAAGTTTTCTTAATCTATAATTTTCATTCCAAATCTAAATGCTTATGTTAGCAACCACTACACGAAAATTAGTCTTTCGCAACAAAAAAATTACAGCGGTTTCACTATTGTTGCAAGCATTTATTCAATTGTAGCGGTTCGATTGCAACATTATGTAAACCCCTGCAATTGTGTATATTGCAGCGATAAAGTTGCAACGTTTTAATTAAGCGTTGTATGAGCATATATTGCAACATAATATTTTTAGCATTGCTGGAAATTGTTGCCATAGTTGAATACAACTGCAACATTTATACATTAGTATTTTTGTTAATTTATGTAGAGATTGTATAACAACATTTACTTGTTGCAGTTCTAAAATCGTTACAAAAGATTAATGCAATTGCTACGGTTATTTTGCATCAATTTTATTAATTGTTATAGGAGAGTTTATTGCAACAATTAACTGACAACAAATGTACCACCGCCGCAATAGTATAATGCAACCACAATGTTATAGTTGTATCATTCTTATTGTTTCGGGAAGGGAATACTCTGGACACGTGGAAGACCCCTATTGGTGCTCCAAGATGACTCATGAATCATGCCCAGCTCGGAAGGCCGAGATGGCCGCCACCAACGCCGAGAAATGCCAAGTGTGAGGGCCGAGGTGAGCCCGGCCCAGGTCCGACCCACCGGGGAGCTCGGTATGGGCCGAGATGCGCAACTGTCTGCGGCGTGATTATCGGGAATAACCGTCGGTCCTGAGATTACCGGATGTAACCGACGGTCCCGAGATTACCGAATGTAACAGCCGCGAGATTAGCGGGACTACCACCCATAAGTAGAGGACTTCACTCCACGATCAGGTACGATGATTTCTGGCTTGGAACTGAACTTGGAATCCGACCTGTACTGACTTGATCGTAGGAGTGCTCACCTTTTTGTACAGGTCCGCCCAAGTGTTCAGGTCGGTCCGGAGGCCGGGTTCGAGCTACAACCAGGAACACACTGTTGTGCACATCTTTGCATAAACACTTATTAATTGTTGCACGGGAGTGTATGACACCATTTATTTTATAGCGATTTATGCCACCATTATAAGGATTTTTGCAATCCCAACATTTAATGAGTAACATTTTTAACTGCGGTAAGAAATAATTTAACTTTATTTATATAAATTTTTAGTAGTATAGATATGTAATGTCCACTATTTATTCCATCTAAGTGATATATTAGCTAATTAATAAGTTAAAAACTAAAAAATTTGCCTCTAAATTTGACAAGGTGTGTGTCAATTTTTACCTTTAAATTTGAAATTTTATTAAATTAAATCATAACCGTCTTAGATAAATATACCATCAGCTAAGGAAGTGCTCTAAAAATTTAACATCATACTAAAGTTTTTAAAACCAATATAATGTTGTCTATTTTTTTTTACTCCACTTTCTACTTTGAAAATTAATAAAACAAATAACAAGTAATTAATAAATTAAAATTGATTTAGTGGGCACATAAAATTACTTTTAATACCTTTCTTATGGGTCTAGGCTTAGTATTCATATGATATGGATACAAATTATTTGTGAAATTTGACCAAATACCAAATTGAAACTTTAAAATTTATATATATGAATCAAAATAAAATTAATATCAAAACAAATCAATTCGAAACTTATGAAATTTTACCTTTGCCAAAAAAAAAAAAAACTTATGAAATTTTAAGACCAAAAATTAAAATTAAGCCAAAATTATGGACTAAATTGATTATTTAACTTTAAAATTATAAAAATGTAATACACTCAAATCAAAAGAGTTAAAAGAAACAAAATATTTCAAAAAATTTTAAAAATTTTAATATAATTTAATTAATATTATAATTTTAATTTTAAGATTCTAATTTAAAGAAATTACAAATGAATAAATTTTTTTAGGTATAATTTTTTTAGTGAGTCCTAACTCCACACTCTTTGCGGAGAAGTCTTTCACGCCGTTTCCCTTCGCGTCATTTCAGAGTCACCCCTTCGCCAATTGCTGCTTACTTTTGTTCGTTGTTTCGCTTGCCAATCGCTACTTCCTTCGAGTGTTTCGTCTTCTTTCACTTCACCGTTCGTCATCACTTCACCAATTTCTACTGTTCTCTGTTTCGCTCGCCAATTGCCGCCGACCTTTGTTCATGGTTCGTGTTCGTGCTCGCCTAACAGTCACAATAAGAGCCTCTGTTTAACTGTGTGCGTACCCATAATGCCCCTGTTTTTCTCCCTTTTTTTTCTTTTCTGGTGAAATTGTTCTAAGCATGTATTTGTTTTGTATTTGTAATTTGTGTTTCATGTCTCTCTGTAATATGTGTTTTGTGAGTTTGTAATTTGTAATTTTGTAAATTAAAATGGTGAAAGCAACCTCCTTTATAAGGAGCAGTGGTGAATGGCTGTTGGGATTTTTTTAGTTGTAGGATTGTTGAAGTATATTGAATATGTTAGAGTAAATAAACTGCTCTGTATTATTGAATAATAATGAGCCATTATATATAGATTAAGTACAAGTACATCTCTAGTGCATTTAAGTAATTTACCTCTGTAAAGTATAATTTACACTAGTGTATATTTGTAGAAGACATCTGTAATGTATAGTAATGAGTCATAAGCCAAAATGTATAACTAAAATAAGTTACACTAATAAGGTAGAAGACATCTTAATGTGATATAATTCAAAGAAATATATCTGTAGTGCATTTGTAGTTCATTAATGTAATTTTTGTTTACTCATATCCATATTAATAGTTAGTTTAATGTATTATACATTATAATGGTGACGATACTAAATTTATGTTTTTGTTTGGTAATACTAAAATGCAATGCTGAGATCTATTAGTTTTGGCTTTTGGTTTAGTTTTTAGACAAGTTTTTTATGCTGCTAAACTCCTACAATTTATAACCATGACCGTGAATAGAAGGTTCTTATATCGGTTCTTATATCATATTTCTTGATTCTACTTTTTATTTAACTATTTTCTTAATTCTTTTTAGTTCATCGTTCCTATATTTGAATATTAATTACATTGATCATATTTAGATTAAGCATCTCGATGGACAAGAGTTGGATTTAGAGTTAGTAAAGAATATTTGGATGGAGTCACTTCTTTTATGAACTTTGCTTTTGAGAAGGCATCTCAAGATGGAAAAATATTGTGTCCGTGTAACAAATTTGGAAATTCATTTTGGTTGATTAGAGTCGAAGTATATGATCATTTAGTGTTAATAGATTTGCCCGAGGTTATACATGCTAGAGGTTATTTTGGATCATTCAACTGGACAAGATAATTTATTGAATGAATCTAATACTGTTCATGAAAATTCTAATGAACATGAAGGTGATAATATGCGAGATATGTTGCAAGAGGCTTTTGGATGTTTAGATGAGAATGCATATCAAGGGGGTTTGTGACGATGAAGAGCTATTCAATAGAGGAAATGATGCTTCAAATTTTTATGAATTAATTAAGGATTGTAATAGTGAGTGATATCCAAGATGCAAACAATGTTCCAAACTTTCATTTATCGTGCGTCTCTACCATATCAAATGTAGGCGTGGTTGGAGTAATGAGTCATTTTCATTACTTCTTAACTTATTACGTGAAGCATTTCCAGAGGGGATAAAATTGCCAAAAAACTTTTATGAATCGAAGAAAATTATAAATAAGTTGGGACTGGGATATAAAAAGATTCATGCATGCCCTAACGATTGCATGTTATATTGGAAAGATAAATTAAAGGATGATTCATGCATAATTTGTCCTACTTCAAAATGGTTAGAAAATGAGGAGGAGTCTGAAGAAGTTTTAAAATTACAAAAGAAGAAGCCCGCTAAAGTGTTGCGCTACTTTCCACTGAAGGGTAGATTACAGAGATTGTAAATGTCTTCGAAAACCGTCGAACACATTCGATGGCATGACGAACGACGAAACAAAGAAGGGGTCCTAAGACATCCAGTTGATTCAGAGGCTTGGAAATCATTTGATAGGAAATATTCAGAATTTGCATCAGATCCTCGTAATGTTAGATTAGCACTAGCTAGTGATGGTTTCAATTCTTTTGGGGTTAGGAGTTGTAGTTATAACATATGACCTGTTTTGCTTATACCGTACAATTTGCCTCTGTGTATGCAGGACTTTGCACAACGGTTCTTTAGGAATCGAGCTCGAACCCGGTCTCCGGTCCCGACCTGAACACTAGAGTGGACCTGCACAAGAGGGTAAGCACTCCGACGCTCAAGTCAGTATAGATCGGACTCCGTATTTAGTTCGAGGTTAGATTCGATACCTGAGCGTGAAATGAAGCCCTCTATTTATAGGTGACGGATCCGACAGTACACACGACCGGCGGTTACATGTCTTTTCTCATATCGGACCTGTCGAGTTCCGAGCAGGTCGGTCCCCGATCAGATCGAACTTTGGTGCCCACACTTAGTCTTTTATAACGGGCAAACCCGGTCTCCTCGGCGGGGCCGAGGTGGACCTAAGCAATCCTTTTTATTTAATTTCTTCAAACACTAATAAGGGTCCTCCACGTGTCTTGGGTATGTTTACCCCCAAACATTGGCCCCCTCTCTGTCAGGTTCGATCTCGACCTGGCAGAGAAGTTTATTCGAATCTATTTTGGACACGTGGCGACTTTTCATTTGTAGAGGGAATATGACCATTGCGGAAAACGTTTCCACCTGCCAGGTTGTCGGAGCACTCAAGTGTTTCGCCGTTGCGTATCTCGAGAAGATCCTAGCCGCTCGTTGATTACACATGTACGGCGCAGAGGTTTTTCCGATCAGCTATAAATAGTCCCGAAACTTCAGGTCAAACCTTACGTTTCCTGAATTTCTGGAGTTCGATCTGAAACCAGCTCGAACCCTTTCTCTAGGTCAGTCACTTTTCCTTGCTCTTACTCTTCTTTCAAACATGGTAGTTTTATTGTCTTCCCCCTTCAGTAGCGATAGCCTGGGTAGTGTAGGTCGGACAATAAGTAGTTCGCCCCCCAAACCAAGTGACTTTGGGGAGGTCTTAGCTCGTAGGTTAGAGTCCGAGCTGGAAGAAATAAAGAACTTTAGGTTCTTAGATGACGGAGAGGATAACGATACCTCCACCTCGGGCCAGGGTCTGGAGTACCCTTCTAGGATGCTCGAACACTATCTTGGACTACTTCGTAGGGGGTTTAAAATTCCGAATGACATTCTCCTTAGGGTTCCGGAGGAAGGGGAAAGGGCTAACAATCCTCCGGAGGGATGGGTCACTCTTTATTTGAAGATGTTTGAGTACGGCCTCAGACTTCCCCTTCATCACTATGCTCAGGAGTTCTTAAACTGAACTGGACTGGCTCCTGCTCAAGTAGCCCCCAATGGATGGGGTGTCATTTTTGCTTTAGCCATTCTTTTTTGGTTGCGAGCTCGGGACGAGGATGAGGCTGAGCTGCTAAGTGTTGACCAGCTTCTTGGGTGTTTTGAGGCCAAGAGGATAGCCAAAAAGCCAGGTCGGTACTATATGTGCGCAAAGAAGGGCGCAGGTGGTATAGTTAAGGGGCCGACCTCCATCAAAGGATGGGTAGGCAAGTGGTTCTTTGCCTCTGGAGAGTGGCTGACAAAGGACGAATCAGGTCGTGCCATTTTTGATGTTCCCACTAGGTTCGGGAACTTAGGTATGAAGTCTTTCTTGTTTTCTTTTCTTTTAATTTCTTGATATTCACTTCTAACTTCGAACTTTTGTTTGTTTCGTGCAGTATCAATCAAGCCAATTCCCGAGCTCGCTCAAGCCACCTTCGACACCCTCAAATTATACAAGGACAACTTCCCAAGGGGCCGGAAGATCGGGACCTTGGTCATCGACAAGCTGTTGCTAGAATCAGGGCTATTGAACTATAATCCTTTAGTTCGTCCGATTGAAGCTTCGAGGCCAGACTCCGAGCTCGGTAAGTCGTGTTCGATCTCAACTTTAATTTTAGCTTCAAGTTTTTACTTTTAACATTTCATCTTATTCGTATGCTCGTATTGCAGCCATGGTGTGTGGATTCACGAGCAGCGTAAAACGCAAGTCTAAGGGCCGTGCTCACGCCCTTAAGACTGTTCAGAGCTCTGATCCATCTACCCCTGCTGTGGATCAGAATGCAACTCAGGACCAGGCGGGTCCATCTTCGGAAGTTCCGACTCCAGTGATCGAGCTGGATTCGACTAGGGAGTGCTCTAAGGAGAAGCGCTCGAGGAGCGAGTCCGAAGCACTGGACGTGTCACCTCTTCGTGAGGTGAGAGAAGGCTCTCCTCTGAAGAGGAGAAAGAAAAAGAAGAAGGCCACCTCCTCTTCGGAGGTTGGACCTCGTGGCCCCCTGCCCTCAAGCCACGGCGACCTGGTAGACGACCCTGAAGCTCGGATGGGGGGACATCCGACATGAAGATGCGGTTCAGAGTGGAACCGTCGAGCTCCAGGGTGAAGGACCAAGTGTCACGCATCTCGGCCTCGTGCTTGGATCGCTGTCTCAGGAGAGCATCCAAGTTTGTAAGTGATTCGGGGTCCGTGCTGCAACGGACCATCGACCACGCTGTTGAGGTAAGATCTACTCCTACACTTATTTTCTCATCTTATAGCTTGATTTGACCTATTTACCTTTTACGTCTTACAGGCGTTCACTGCCTCCATTCATTCAGCAGTCATGATCAAGGCCGAGTTGGATGGAAGGGAGGCCTTGGCAACGAAGGAGAGGGAGAACTCCTCTGCTGCTTTGGAAGCTGCCACTACGCTCAAGGGCGAGCTGCTTAAGGCTTGGAGCGAGGTGGATATACTGAGAGCCGAGGTTGAAGCCAAGGCCGAGCTGCTGAAGAGGGAGGATGAGAGGCATAAGGCCCACCTCCGAGCTGCCCACGCCATCATAAATGGGTTGGAGAAGGAAAAGTTTCAGCTCCTTAAGGAGAAGGACGACATGCTCCAGGCCCTTGAAGGGAAGGACGCTGCAATTGGGCGTCTCAATGCTGAGCTGAAGGCGGAGAATGAGTGCCTTACCAACGGAGCTCTCCTTGAAGCAGTCTTCAGGCAACACCCAGATTTTCATGGGTTTGCCAAAGATTTCAGCGACGCAGGCTTCAAATTTCTTATGAAGGGGATTGCTGTTGATATGCCACACCTCCAGGTCGACCTCGACGATCTGAAGAAGAGGTACGCTAAGAAATGGGCTTCTGGGCCTAACGGCA
>NW_019104669.1:151166-169388 GCF_001995035.1 Momordica charantia
CGGGTGTAACCGACGGTCCCGAGATTACCGGGTGTAACCGTCGCGAGATTAGCGGGACTACCACCCATAAGTAGAGGACTTCACTCCACGATCAGGTACGATGATTTCTGACCTCGAACTAAACTGGGAATCCGACCTATACTGACTTGATCGTCGGAGTGCTCACCTTTTTTGTGCAGGTCCGCCCAAGTATTCAGGTCGGTCCGGAGGCCGAGTTCGAGCTGCAATCTGAAATACACTGTTGTGCATATCCTTGCATACCTGAAGATTTCTATCATTCAAAATCATGTAATAAAATTGAGCATTTCATTTGAAATCCGTTGTGATTTTAGAATCTCTCAAAATGTGGTATACCAAAGAGGGCATTAGGGACAAAGATGGAAAAGTTTTTAAAATTTATGGCAAGGGTACCATTGCAATTAAATCCCAATAATCTTTGATTAATCACTCTTTCGTTTCTAGATCCAGTTACAGGGCAAATCTCAGATCCCAAGAATAATCTTTTTTCCTTTTCTTCGCTATTGGAAAAGTTGTCGATCAAAGGATCCATTTTTCTCCACTCGAACTTGTGCGCAGGTATAAACTCTTCTCCCAAAAAACCCTCAAACACAGCACAGTCCCCCTATTTAAAATCTCCTCTCACAACTTTGTCTTTGTATTTGGATTATTTCTACTTGGGGTAAAAAAGGTAGTTTTTGAATGGCTTCCTCACCGGATGAAAATTAAGTATCATACCCATTCGAAAACGGTACCACATTCTATCATAAATTATCCGCACATTGAGACTTGAGCTTGTGACTTAAGCGTTGACATTTAAACATCTCACCAATGTGCTGACACATTGGAATATAAGCTATGACCCCTTTTAAAATACAAAGTTTGTATTTTTTGAATTTTGTTTAAAAAAAACTCTAAACGAAATCTTTATTTAAAATAATTATTTAGTAGAGACAATGATTAAAAAAATAAAAAAATAAATAAAATAATTTTAATTTAAGGCATGCAAAGACTCGAACTTGGGTCATATACATTAAAAAACGAACATCTTACCACTTTGCCAACATCTTAAAATGTAAACATTACATTCTTTTACACAAACAAAAGTTTTAATTTATTTTTTTAAACAAACAAAAACTACGAATTTTGTTAAATTAAAACAAAAAAAAAATATCTTTTTTTATTTATTTCGAAATTAACAAAATTATTTAAAAGAAAAAAAATTTATTTAAAAACAAAGTCAAATTTACTTTAACAAAACTTATTTAAAAAAAAAAACTGATTTTTTTTTAAGATTTTTTTAAAACCATAACCACCAAACCATTAAAAGAAATTTAGATGAGATTTTATTCTAAAATACTCTGTTTTTATCTCCTCCTTTAAAATCCTGCAGCAAAAGATTCTTTTTTAATTAAAAAATAAAACAAAGGTAGCACAAAAAATATAAACCTTGTTAAAAAAAATCATTTTAAATAAAAACTACATTTTAAATAAAAAGAATCCAAATTTAAACTTTGAATCCAAATGTAAAACAATCCAAATTTTTTTAAAACAAGATTTATTTTATAAAACTCCTATTTTTTCGACTTATTTTAACCAAAATTTTAAAGTAAAATATTTTATTAAAATAAAATTAAGTTTATATTTATTTCGTTTAAAAAACTCTTCTTTTTATTAGAAAAAGAAAACCTTTTATTTTAAAACAAATTTAAAAGATCAAAATCCTTATTTTATTTTCAAAAACTTATTTAAAATTAATTTAGAAGATTTTTTCCTTATTAAAAACATTTTCTTTAAAAAAAAAACTTTCTTAAAAAAAACATTTTTTTCTTAAAAACAACAAAAAAAAAATCTTTTGATAGAAACAAAAGAATCTGTTTCAAAGCATGATTTCCAAAGTCTTTCCCTTCCCAAGGTATTTGATACTTACTTAAAATGCACGGAGATCGTCAGAGTGCCAGCGAGCTTGGAAGAAACACCGATGTCGTTCGTCGTGTTAGAGTGGGTCGCTGGACTCTTCGTCGTCGTCGGTCAATCACCGGAGGATGGTCTCAAGGCAGCAATGGAGGTCGTGAGGTGTGCACCAGAGTCTTGTTGTTTGTTGGTTCTATTGAACCGCCTTCAGAGACTAAGGGAAAAAATAAAAAATAAAAAATTTTCTTTACCCAAATCATTCTTCTGTGTGCTCTGTGTTTTTTCTCCTCCCTCTGTGTATTGTGTGCCCTTTAAATATACCAAAAAAATAACAGTAACATGCGTGAGGCGAGAAAAACCAGAGAAAAAGAGAGAAGGGAAAGCGTTCGGTTTTGACGAAGGAAAAACGGGAGGAAAAACCAAATGTTTATTTTTAACCAAAACAAAATCTAAATTTTTTTAATTAAAAAAACTTTATTTAAAACAAAATTATATAAATAAAATAAAATCTTTTTATTTCTTTTATTTTAATATTAAATCAAATTCTTTAAAACAAAATCTATTTTTTTAATTTAATTTAAACTTTAGCTTATAACCAATAATAAAGTAATCTTATAGTATTTAATAAAATAAAAATTAAATAATTAAAATTAAAACTAAAATAAAGTCGGACCAAATACAGTGTGTACAGATATTATGAAGACGTGAGATGAATGAGGAAGAGGTGAACCAATACTATAAGGCTTTGGAAGAAATCGAGGTTTTCTTTTCATTTTCTCTTCCTAATTTCAAAGTATTCTTCATTCTCATTTCTATTAATTTTAATATTTCATATGTTATATGTATACAGTGTTTTGATGTACCCACTTTTCCTCGTACCGATGCTTTTGGTATTATTGTTCCTATACCTGAACATATATTTTCAAAAGATCTTGATATTCGAGTATGCGCGGAGGATATTAAATATTACAACAGAGAAAATGTATGAAAAATAATTTTAGCCTAGCATCGAGATCATATTAATTAATGTTTTTATTTTTATTATGTATAGGGTACAAATTGTGAACTTGTTAAAATTGTGAATGCAAATGAGTGGGCTGCATGTGGTATGTTGTATTTCTTCACCTTTGAGGTCAAGCAAATTGAATGGCTCAAGAGTTTCCAACAACGACTTTTGAAGAGCGTGTGCTAAGTGGTATTTGTAATACTATAAAAGTAGAACTTTGCAAGCCAAAATCTTCTAGTTGAGCATGTTGCTACAATGTATGGACATATTTTCACTATTTGGTGTTTTGTGCAATTGCATATCAAACCTTGATATGATTATTAATATATATAGGTTTTATTCGAATCTAATTTTGGTGAAAACTGTGAGATCCTAATTGTAATGTATGACATTCTCAAGTTCCAAATCTTTAGTTTTATTAATATTTATGTTTATGTATTGAAAAATTTTAAACATTTTGTTAGTACATTAATTAGTTAAAGTAATTAATGAAAATGTGTTTAAAACATTTTTTCTTGTTTGTATTAATTTCTTTAAAACTAACAAAAGTGTGAATCTTGTAAATTTTTTTTAATGTTGCTGTGTATGACTGTGAAACAAACATTTTCATTTCTTGCACAGCATAGTTCATTCATATCTAAGATCAATACTCTCAAAATTAAGCGGGTTGCATCAATAGGCCGGGTCGGATCATGTCGATTTTATTATTTTGTATTTGTATCACATTATTCTATATATAATTTGAAGTCATTGGAAAACATTTAAAGTCATTGGACCTTCCATTTCCTCGAGCACTTCGTCCACCTATTAAGCTATTTATGGGGAGAGTTGACAAATCTTTTGACTTTTCAATTGCATCTCCATTTGATCCCAATTGATTAACAATAGAGAGAACACGATTGAAAAGTTCTTCAATAATTTCAATAGTTTATGTTTGGGGTAAAAATGGTAGATTTTGAATGGCTTCCTCACCCAGACGAAAATAAGTATATGTTTGATTCTGATGGATATTATGAAAACGAGGAACAGGTGAACCAATACTATAAGACTTTAGAAGAAAGCTAGGTTTTCTTTTCATTTTCTCTTCCTAATTTCAAAGGATGATTTTGATGTACCCACTTTTACTCATACCTATGCTTTTGGTATTATTTTGTTCTTATACCCAAACATATATTTTCACAAGATCTTGATATTCGAGTATGGGCAGAGAGGAAGCTATTAAACATTACAACAGCGAAAATGTATGTATACACATTTTTTCCTTACTTTTTTATTTTTGTTTTCTTTTTTATGAAAGGGGATTTTAGTGCATTTCGAATCTTCCAACTCCTACTTCAAGTTCTAAACAATATATATATTTTTCACATTTTTTATTACACATTAATTAGTTAAACTAATTAAAATGTGTTTAAAACATTTTTTTGATTGTATTTTCCTTAAAACTAAAAACAGTATGATTTGGTATCTTATAACTTTTTTTTAATGTTATTATGTATGAATGTGAAAGAAACATTTCATTTCTTCCGCACCAAAGTTCATTCACAATATAAGATGAAGATCAATACTCTCAAAATTAAGAAAAATACCAATTTCAACAAACAGTCCTCTAAATACCATTCCATTCAAATTTCTAAATGTATTTTCCATACTAGCATTTGCAACATAATAATTTCATTGTCTAGGCTTAAAACATTGTGATGTGGCCAACCCAGGGCTTGAAGAGCAATCTTCATGAGAGAGGAAAAAACAGTCATTGGCAGAGCTTTAAAAAGGAGAGAGGAAAGGCAATAGAGGAGCATTCTATATTGAGTTTGGAATGTTACAAACTTTCTAAAGGATGCAGAATGGGAGGGCTTTTTTTATGGGTAAGCCAACTGCAAAAACCATCAGCATCAGTAATTAATTTTATTATTATTTTTTTAATTGAACAAGAGGGTGGAAGATAATTCAATGAAATGAAGGAAGCATTTATGAGGATCTTCTCATTTGATTAAGGGATAAAATCTCTGCAAATGCAATTAAATCCCAATGAATATTATTTGCTCAGATCGAGTACTGGCAGCTGGTAGGGCAAATCTCAAATTCCAGAAATACTCCTTTTTCTATTTCATCGCCATTGGAAAACTTGTTGCCGCGGCCATCGTATTACCATC
The DNA here is from genome assembly GCF_001995035.1 of Momordica charantia. The sequence goes on from NW_019104669.1 coordinate 156,237, forward strand.
GTGATCAACGGATCCAATTTTTTATCGGATCGATCACCACAGCATAGAAAGCACAGGTATAAGTCTTATGATATCATAATGTTAGTGAACTTTAAGAAAATACATTATACATTGATAATAAATTTGAACATAATTCAATAGATAAGATATTCATTACTGTCCAAAAATCAATACTTTTAATTTACTCTGTCTTAATTATGGTACTTAATAAGAGAGAGCAAGTTAATATTATATTCAATATATATTTATTTGATATGGATAACATTATATTTGAGTTGAAAAAACACACACATGTTGATTTGGAGAATCCGGATGTCCACATCAAAAAGGATTTGCAAGATATGACATGGAAAAAATGGATGAAACTTCACCCCATGGAAATGGTTGAAACGAATCCTCTATAAAAGCAAAGCGCAAGGAGCCATGAAATCACACTTGTGCCGCAATATATCTAACTTTTATCTCTCCCTACAACATCTTTTCTTCTTCTACTTATGCGTTTAAACTTTTTTTATTTCTTCTCTCTCTTCTTCTTGGTTCTTCTTCCTTCTATTTAACTTTTTTTTTTTTATTCCATGCATAAACTACACTCCCATCCATATAATATTTGAAGAGGTTGAGGTAGTCAAGAGGACCTTGAACTACAAAAAATGGAGGTATACTTTTCTTTTTCTTTTTTTTTTTCCATTTTTTTGATAGATTTTTCTTTCAATATATTCTTATTTTCACTAATACCAAGAGGGGACTTTAATCTAAGTAACATTATTCTTTGGTATGAAAAATAGGAGGTGAAAGCTTTTGACCGACGATAATATTCTTACTCCGATTCGAGATCCAGACACATATAGTAAGTATTGGAAATGATATTATTTTTCAACTTTATAACATTTTTATTTTACATATATATTTCTTCTATCCGACCAAAAATAATGGGTTGTTATTGCTTCAAAATATTCAAATCTTGTTTCATTAACATTATTCCTTTTAAAAATAACGGTAGAAACTCGAACACAGGACTTCTGTTTCAATAAGACAGTAATGGATAACATTAAGTTTCATTAACATTATTAATTCATATTTAAAAATAAAAGTATGTAATTGTGGACGAACATAAAATACTCGAGTAAAAATGTGTAAACCATCATTTTTTTTCCTTTATATCTTCGGATAAGAAAATCTTTCTAACAAATATTTGAGACCTTCTCGGTATCAACAATATTTTGTCTTATTTTGCCATAACCTTGTCTCCCCATTTTTTATTTCTCCCAAAAATTTTTAATAATCCAATATTTTTTACCATCATTATCTTCTCCGTCACTCTCTTTTTACACTTATATTTTCGGATAAAAAAATCTTTGGAATAGATATTTGGAACCTTGTGGGATATCAACAGTATTTTGGCTTATTTTACCGTAACCCTTTTCTCCCCCATCTTTCCCCCAAGAATTTTTAATAATCCAGTATTTTTTACCATGGTGATCTTCTTCGTCACTATTTTTTTTCACTTATATCTTTGGATAAAAAAATATTTCCAACATACATTTGGACCTTCTGGATATCAATAAGATTTTGGCTTATTTGGCCGTAACCTTCGTCTCTTCATCCTCTCCCAAAGAATTTTTAATAATCCAATATTTTTTGGCATCATTTTCTTCCCCGTAACCTAGTATGAGAATCGTGTGCCAAGGTAGAGTGTCCATCTTTACATTCGCCAGTGAAGTACCATAATATAGTTTGTACAAAAATTCAGTTAATTTCTCACAAATAAGATATGTTTAACAGATTTCACTCATTAAGATACTCAATTAACGGTCATTAATTCTAAAAAAATATTTTTTATTCGAAAATATGTTATTTCTTTTTCTATAACTATCATAAAAAAATATTTGTACAACTATCTCACTTACCATTTTCAAATCTTTTAATTCGCGAATAATTTTTATACAACCACCTATATAGGTTGATCCTTAATATTGGAATTTAACCTATCAATACTTATCTTCTCATAAGAACGAATCTTTATCCATAAAGATATTAATAGGTTATTACTTTAGTACCTTTTATCCAAATTGATAAGGATTCGATCTTATGAAAAAATAAGTATTGATAGGTTAAATTATAAGATTAAGGATCTATGGTGGTTCTATAAAAGTTATTCGCGAACTAAAAGATTTGAAAACGGTAAGTGAGATGGTTGTACAAATATTTTTTTATGATAATTATGGAAAAAGAAATAACATATTTTCGAATAAAAAACATTTTTTTAGAATCAATGACAATTAATTGAGTATCTTAACGAGCGAAATCTTTTAAATATATCTTATTTGTGAGAGTTAAATTTTTTAATTGAATTATCGTAGGAAATATATTATGGTGCTTCACTCGCGAATCTAAAGATGGACACTCTTCCTTGACACACGGTTTTCATAGTAGGTTACGAGGAAGATAATGATTGTAAAAAGTAATGGATTATTAAAAATTGGTTACGGCAAAATAAGCCAAAATGTTGTAGATACCGAGAAGATCCCAAATATCTGTTGGAAAGATTTTCTTATCCAAAGATATAAGTAAAAAAAGAGATGGAGTGAATAACAATGATAAAAAAAATACTCTGATTATTAAAAATTGTTGGGGGATAGATGAGGAGACAAGGGTTACGACAAAATAAGCAAAATACTGTTCATACTTCAGGAGGTCCCAAATATCTGTTAGAAAGATTTTTTTATCCGATATAATTGAAAAAGAGAGTGGCCGAGAACATAATGATGGTAAAAAATACTATATTATTAAAAATTCTTGGGGGAAGAGCAGTGTCAGGGCAAAATAAGCCAAAATCTTGTTGATACTCGAGAAGGTCTCAAATCTCTGCTAGAAAGATTTTTTTATCTGAAGATATAAGTGAAAAAATTTGATGGTGAGAATGTGTAATATTTTATGTTTGTTCACAATTACATACTTTTGTTTTTATATATGAATTAATAAGTTAATGAAACTTGGATAAAAAAAAAAATTAATGTTAATGAAATAAGGTTTGAATATTTGAATATTTTGAAGCAATAACGATGTGAAGATTTTTGCAATAGCAACAAATTAAATGTAGTATTTTGAAATGAAAAAATTAGAGCAGATGAGCTTTGATTATAACAATGATCAATGTTTCAAGCTAACATCGGCTTAGCTCAATTTCAAATTGGTCATGAGTTTAAATTTTCTATATTCCTCACATATAACGTCCTAATTAAGCCGCCAAATCAAACATAGTTTAAGTGGTTAAGACATATATCTCTGACCAAAAAGCATTAATTTGTTTGTATATCGTTTGTTTTTTAATAAGGTTAAGAAAGCAATTTTAACTTTTGAAGCAAAATAGCAAGAGTGAGTGAAATATATATGTATGGAACTCATGTGGCTCTCCACCATAGCTTAATAATAGGAGGGAGCTATGTGGAAGATTCTATTTTCAACACTCATTAATCCGAAACAAAGAATTTGAGTTAGATATGTCACAAGGAGAAAAAATTATGATCATTTCGGTTTTCATCTCATCTTCATCTGTAACCAACAGTCCAAATGTCATTTTAATTAAATTGTCAAAATATGTTCACTAAACAAAAAGGCTAAAATTAAAAAGTGATATATATCATACGCCTAAATTTTGTTGTGTGTGGGTATTTCATACATTGATGTCGATGAGGTAGACTTTTTAATCACGAAAAAAAAATCAGCCAGACACCAAATTCGCAGATTAAATTCTTTACTAACAAAATAAACTTTGTAGCTGAATACAACATGTTTCTTTCCTCCCCACATCGATATAATTAGATAAACGGGAATTAATTCTAACTCCCACATGATAAAAATAAAATAATAAGAGGTCTAAAATAATCATATACGACTGCTATACATTGCTAACATTAAAAAATGGAATAATTGAGAATCTGGAATAACTGGCCAAGCCACTAAAGTAGCTAAAGTGGTCCCGTCAGTAAAATGGGTCCTATGGAAAGTCTATTTATTCCCAAATCTCCAGTAAAAATAAAAAAAGGAGATCCATTTATAATCTAAAATTTCATTTAATTTTGTGGTTATAATTTGTTAAATCTTCTTAATTGCCTGGGTTATTATTAGATACCCATGATTTTCTTTCATGATAAAGAATGTCAATGTCTAAAAAGCAAAAAAAAAAAAAAAACAAACTATTTGATAATGGCAACAACCAGTTAGAAAATTGAATTTAATTGTGGAAACAAAATTTTGGTAAGAATCGTAACAAGCAAACATAAAGTTCTGTGGTAATTGATATATATCTCCAACTTCTGAGTTTGAATCTCCCACTCCAGTATTGTATTAAAATATATATATATATATATTTTTTTTTGTTGTAGGAACCAAATTTTTGTAGATTAACCTTTTTATTTGAAAAATGGCCATTTTTGTATATGCCTATGCCATGAATGGTTATTTGATTTCTTTAATAGATTTTATGTTCTTTTACAAAGAAAAAGTTTTTACAAGAAAAAGTTGAGTGTGTTAGAATAATTAAATACTTCTATTAAAATATTTGTTTAATAGATTGTATGTAGATAAAAAAAATATATATTTGTTATTGTTGTAGGGATCTGAATTTGATACCTTGCTTTGTCTTTACCCCTCACTTTCCAATGTTACAGTAGAAACAAACTGGAAATCTTACCATTTTAAGAAACCAAAATCTTTTTTTTCATCCTTTTCCATTGTTATTATATTTAATCAAAATTATATTTTTAATCAATTTTGGTTTCAGGGTTATTTTTATTTTCTTGTTTATTTATTTATTTTTAATGACAAGCAAAGAAAAAGCCAAGAAGAGGTAGGGATTGAGTAAATAAATATCTAATTGGGTTAATTTTATTAGAAAATGTCATTCTTAAAAAAACTAAAATAGAAATTTTGAAAATACAAAAATTATAAAAGAATAAATTTGAAAGTAAAGTATGAGAAACCACATTTTAAAATTTAGGGACAAAGATGATAATTTTTTTTAAAGTTTAGGGGTCAAGAATTTTTTATGAGATTAGTTTAGGTGCGCTTAAACTGGCTTGGACTCACCGACAAATAATAATAATAATAATAAAAAATAAAATTTTTAGGCGAGCAGTTCATCAATAATTAATTGCCATCATTGAGTTTTTTCTTTAATAGAACAATATGAGAATCTCCGTTCCATCTCATTTGATTTTCAAGATATAAAATCTCCTCAATTAAATCCCAATATTCTTTCTTTAATCACTTTCATGTATTTCCTCTCCTATATGTTTTTCTTAATAATAACTTTTATTATTATTATTTTTTGTTACTATATTTCATTTGTTTTGGAAATATATGTGGTTTTAACGTTAATGGTATTTTGATTATCTTTTTGCAGTAAAAAATTGTAGAGCGGGCAGCATTGGGTAAGTAAACTATATTGTATCTATTTTATTTGGTGAAAGATTTTGACAACATAAATGCAAAAAAAATTTTTTCTTCGGGATCCTTATAGTTGTCAAATATTCGCTTAGAATTAACAGTATCCATTCATGTATTTACATTATCAAACTAGTAATACCCAAACAAATATTATATCTACTAATTATGAAATCAAGCTAAAAATATTACAATATACTAATTATCCTTCTATGTCTTTTACCATTTGATGTTTTGGCTAATTTTTCCATAGAAATCCTACAATCAAAACTGCATGTAGACAATTCTTTTTGAATAGTTCATCTATGTTAGGACCTTTCTTATATTTCCTATCAGACAAAAAAAATGTAGGCTAACCTTTGCTATTCAGCTATACAAAATTTGTCACCAATTGAGATAATTGTTCAATCSATATGACAATCCTAGAGGGGTGAATAGGGTTTAATGAAACTTTTTAAACTTTTTACTACGGTGGACCCAAATTAAAACAAATAAATAAACTTTTTAGGAACAATTAATTTTATCACAAATTAAATAATAAATTAAAAATACAAACACCCTAATTAATTTCACTACCCAGAAATTGCACATAAATATGAATAACAAATTATAGCAATTAATTTCATGCAATTTATAATAAAAAAAATTAATTGCAAAAATTAAATAGAGAAGGGTTAGAGAAAATAACACCGGGAATTTATAGTGGTTCGGCAACAATCGGCCTACTCCACTTTCTAAGCTCCTCTTGGGTGTTCAATTGAAGAACTTGACTTTTTTCACGGCTTAGAGTCCAACCGGTATAATGTTCTTTTTCCGAGAGCAAGAACAAACCCGACCATTTCCACGGTTCAGGATCAAACCATTACAAATGCTCTTTTTTGGGCTCAAGAGCAACCCTTACAAAGATTTGGAATTTGAGAACAAACTTACAAACTCTCTCAAAGAGTCAATATACAAATTTTTTGCCCTAAGAAAAATTCTTAGAAAATAAAACTCACAAATGACTTAGAAAAATAAAATTAGAAGCTCAAGATCTCTCAAATAAAATCTCCTACGACAAATTTAAAGAAACATTCAAGCTTTTGGAGAGATGAACAATAGATGAATTGGATAGAAAATTGGGGAGAAAGTTATGAAATTTTGAGAGAATGAATGGTTTAAATAGAGGAAGAAAAATTGAAAATAAATTTGAAATCGAAATTGAATTTGGACCATTGGATCTTTAATGATTGAAAATGAAAGGTTGAGATTTAATTAAATAAAATAATATATATATTTTTTTTCTTTATTAATTTTTCTTCTCTCTAACGGCTCTCCCACGGTTTTTGTTTTCTTCTTCTTTCTTTCAAGTTACCTCAAAAGTAACTTTTCATATATATATATATTTCAAATCCTTTTTCTTTTCTTTTTCTTTTCTTTTTCCTTCCTGTCAATATTTTTTTTTAATAATGCAGCTCCGCACGTGTCGCCATTTTATTGATCTGTTTGTAGATCCAACCGCCACGTCATCCACCTGGGTATTTTACCTTTAAACTTCTTTCGATCATAATTTCTTTATTTGAGCTCCGATTTAGATGATTCAAATGTTGTTGGAATCGTCGTTTCGAGCTCTACGGTCTTAACATTTCGAAATATTAAAATTGTTAAATAACATAATTAGGTTTGTTATCATCAAAATATTAATTAATTAATTAAAATTAATTAATTTGAGATTAAGGGCCATAAAACCAACAATAATATTGAAGACCTTCACACTTATAATGATGAATTACTTCATATAACTAGTTCACTTACATTTTTTTTCAAATGGCTCGACTTAGTAGTAATTCTTATTGCGCCAGGTACTGGTTGTTGCTGAATCGTTGAATAGATAATATTAACGATTCAATTTTCATCAAAAGGAAAGACTATAATTAATGAATCAAACACTGTTATTAAAAATAAAACAAAACAATTTATTTGTTGAATGAATCAAACAATATTAAGGATAAAATATTTCACCTTTTCTATTTGTTTGCAATCTCAATTTTTGTCATAAATGGGTAATCTTTTTTCTCTTGCTATTCCATTTTTACCTATGACCCATTTGAAAGCTTTATTGATTGCTAATAAATAACATCGGGAACAATCTGTTTTTTCCTTAGATGGCCAAGGCTTAACACAATCAATAAGTTGTTGAGGGGGTGTTTGGACCAAATTTTGATTTTATTTTCTAACTTCAATCTTATAGCAACAATTTAATTGAAAAATCTATAATCACTTTCACTTTCAAATTTATGGCATTTTACGGAAAAGACTAGAACTTAGATCATAAGGTTTTCAACCCAAAAAAATCACTATACTAAAAGTAATTAAATAAACCCATGTTAAATAACGTTATTGACATCAAGAAAATTCAAAGGCTTTGTATTTCAACTAAAATCCTTTGGTAGTAAATCCTCAAGAATTTATCACATTAAAAAATATATAAATTTGTCAAGTTGATGAATCTAACCTATATAATATGTGTGGTTTGGTCAATAGTTTTTTACAGCCATCATGTAATTTTGTCTTCTTTTGCAAAAAATGAGAAGTAAATTTTTTTGGTCTAATATTAAGAGGCATAAGAGTTGTTTTGTGAACTAAAAAAAACTTGTACGATTAGATTACAAAGAAGTCAAATATTGTATCTGTTATACATGGAAATCAGTAATTAGGTCGACTACGTATCAGAAGGAATTGAGGAAGCAGCTGACAGAGAACTGGACCAGACCGAGCAGGGCTCGGTCCCGACCCATGCTCGACGTCGAGCCAGGCTCGGCCCACGGTCCAGCCCGGGTGTCGTTTGTCTTTAATCGACAATTCCTTTTAGGCCCTTTCTCCACAACTAGGGCTCCACTGTAGAAGGTTCTGGAACCATTCCCGCATCTATAAGTAAGCGAAGCAGTCTAACCCTAAGGGGTAGGTAAAAAACTGGAAATTCACTATTTCTCAACTCCCATTTGCTAACTTAGGCATCGGAGCCCGTGTGACTAAGGTCATAGGTTGATTTGGTTTTGCAGGTTTCAGTTCCCTGATCAACGAGTTAGGTGTGAGCGAGAGGGAAAACCGGAAGGTCGAAATCATCACATCAACATTTGGCGTCGTTTGTGGGGACGAAAGAAAAACCAGCCGAACAGCATGACACCGGAGAGGAGTCCGCGGGGTTATGACAATGACTGCCACACGAAGAGGAGGTTAAACTTCGATAACCCTCTGACAGGAGGACCCGAGGGCGAAACAGGATTGAGTCGACAAAACGCAAAGCACCAAGAAGGACTGCCCGAGGTGCCTACGACAACAGCCCCTCAACAGCTCTAAAGTCAGTTCGCGGCCTTAGAGAGAGAGGTGGAGAACATGCTTCAACGCATGACCCAACTACTTCAACAACTAGAGCCATGAGAGGCCAGCGAGTAACCCCTCATCCGAGACCCCAAAAGGGAAAAGGCCCGGTAGAGAGTGAGACTGAGGAGTCAACAAACAGTGCAGGGAGCAAATTGAGGCTAGGTGGCAATAGCAAACGACGAACTCGTATTTTCGACTCCGGAGGCCAACAAAAGGACAAAAAGCGACACAGGTCTCCGGTACAATATGGGAGCAAAAGCAACAAAGATAGACAGAATGCGGGACCCGTAGACCTCGACAAAGACAAGCCGGTGGATCGACATGAGTTGCCTGAGAAACAATAAAGTCAAAAGGAAAAAGGGTTCGATCTAGAAGAACTACTGGATCTTGCCGATTCACCATTTACAGAAGAAATCATGGGGGAGAAGGTCCCTCCAAATTTCAAGATACAACCTGTGAAGCAATTTGATAGGTCAACCGACGCAGGAGGCTGCCCTCGGCCTGATCATCCTATTCGCTCCAACCTCCTCCCTTTTCTGCTCACTCGTAGGGTTCGGACCCCCACAAAGGGGGAGTAGATCACCTGGACGCCTACCTAGAATGGATGGACATCTATGGAGTATCAGAGGCGATCAGATGCCGGGTATTCTTGACAACTTTGAGTGGGTTGGCCAGGGTATGGTTTCGACAGCTGAAACGAGGGTCGATTTCGAGATTCAAAAACCTAGCCAAGGCATTTGTGACCCAGTTCTTGGGAGGGTGGAGTCGGAGCCGATCCATAGCTTATCTACTGACCATCAAACAGAGGACAACGAAGAGCCTTCACGACTACGTGGCTACATTTAACGAGGAAAAGTTGTAGGTTGAAGGTCTCACGGATGCAGTTTCTCTACTAGCCTTCATGTCCGGCATCAAGGACGAGCACCTCTAATTTTCTTTTGGGAGGAAGACGCCGAGCACATTCTCAGCGACACTAGCCAAGCTCAAAAGTACATGAGCGTATGAGAATTCTTCTATTCAAAGAAAGAACCCAAGGGAAAGCGATCCGACCTAAAAAAGGAGAGATCTAGGGATAAGCCTCAATCTTCGAGATGGGAGAAGAGAGATCAGATCAGCCAGAAGGATCCGCCCTGGAAATTCGAAAAGTATACCCCGACCACGGTCCCGCTTGAGCAACTGTTGATGGAAATCAATGACCAAAGGTTGCTCAAATGGTCGTAGAGGATGAAAGCACCTCTCAGTAAAAGAAGTAAATGGCGATATTGTCTTTTCCATCGAGACCACGGCCATGCCATCCAGGATTGCTTTGATCTGAAAGAGGAAGTAGAAGGACTCATCCGGAGAGGATATCTTAAGGAGTATGTGGAAGACCCTAAAGTGACGCTGAATAGTGAGAACGACTGTAAGTCACCTGCTCGAGGAATTCGAACAATAATGGGAGGCCCAGTAGAGAGAGAATCGGGCAGAAAGAGGAAGGCAAGGTGCGGGAGACTCGGACGAGCCTCGAACGACATAAGGTTTGCCATGCATTTGTAGTAGAACCAAAGGCAAGAATTGAGTTCTCCGAGGATGAGGCGACTCATCTCCTTCACCCACACAACGATGCACTGGTCATCACTCTGAAAATAGCTAATGCGAAGGTGCACCGGATCTTGGTAGATGGGGGTAGCTTAGCAGATATCATCTCACTGACGGCCTACAAAGCCATGGGTCTAGGAGACAAAGGTCTTAAGAGTAGCCCGACATCGCTAGTAGGGTTTGGAGAAGAGCGAGTCATTCCTGAAGGAAGGATAGAATTGCCGATGACAATAGGGAGCCGGCCAAAGAGCGTCACTAAAATGGTAGATTTTTTAGTCGTTGATTACGCATCCTCCTATAATGCGATATTAGGTAGGTCGACAATGCACATGCTCAGGGTGATACCATCTACATATCACCAGTCTATGAAATTCCCAACACCTGGTGGTATTGGTGAAATCAAAGGAGAGCAGCGAGTATCTCGCGAGTGCTACTACAATTCAATGAGGGGCAACGACAAGACTTTTACTGTGGGGGGCCATTGATTTCTTTCCTTTATTTACTCTTTTTCTTCAACTAACAAGCATGATGGTTTTGAGATTGTTTTCCTTTCTTTGGTTTTCTGGAAATTTGATTTCGTATATTCAATAAAGTATCCGTTATTTGGATTCCCTATCAATTCTATCTTCATAAAAGTACCCTGTCTTATCTACAAGCATACTCTCAAAGAGCAAAAATCAACAATATGATACCGTGAGAGTAAAGGGCATCGCAACTATAAGATAAGAGCGACAGGTGAAAGGGTTTAAATAGCCCAAAACACGAGAGTGCAGCTCTCGGTCTCGTGGTTTTTGACCAAAGGACCAAGGTGTGCTCGGCTCGGCACCCCGTGAGCTTGGTCATGGGTCCTGCAAGTGATGCGATAGCTACATTGACCGCCTTAGGTCTTGCGAAGGAAGGGAAAAGCCAACATGTGACTTTTTCATGTCCCCTGCGGATGTGACAATTCGACTGTCCTCTTAGGTCCCAAATGGCAGAACGACACAATTGACCAACGATCTTGGACCGTGAGAACCGAGGCGTGCTCGGCACGGCCCCCGAGGAACCCGTGACCTCCTTGATCATGGGTCTGACTTGGGATCGATCACGGGTCTGACTTTGGGAGGCAAATCACGACAAAAAATGTTGCATACTCCCAAGGAGATGGAAAGAGATTTGGAAGCATCACCTTGGGAGTAGGGGCAATTGTTATACACAGAAATCAGCAATTAGGTCGACTACAGATCAGAAGGAATTGAGGAAGCAGCTGACGGAGAACCGGACCAGACCGAGTAGGACTCGGTCCCGACCCCTGCTCGACGCCGAGCCGGGCTCGGCCCACGACCAGTCCGGGGGTCGTTTGCCTTTAATCGACAATTCATTTTGGGCCTTGTCTCCATAACTACGGCTCCATTGTAGAAGGTTCCGGAACCATTCCCGCATCTATAAGTAAGAGAAGCAGTCTAACCCTAAACGGCAGGTAAAAAACTGGAAATTCACTATTTCTCAACTCCCCTTTGCTAACTTAGGCATCAGAGTTCGTGTGACTAAGGTCACACCGGTTTAGGTTGATTCTGTTTTGCAGGTTTCAGTTCTATGATCAACGAGTTAGGTGTGAGCGAGAGGGAAAATCGGAAGGTCGAAATCCTCACATCAACAGTATCTATAACTGTCAAAGAAGTCAAATATTGTATCTATAAATATATATAGTTATTATGCTTCAAATCCAGTGTAGTATTTTATAAATTAAGATAGATCATATTCATATAATTAAATTTAAATAACGTTCCACAAATTTAATTAATATTAATTAAAATTTACTACAAAATTATATGTTAGGGATAGTCTTTCAAAATTTTATGAGATAAAAAATACAAAGGAGGAAGCCCGACCTATTTATGTATAAGACCCCAGCCGATGCTCCCTCTCAAATGTCGAGAAATTTTGCAAATCCCTCTTAATCCCGATTGGAGATATGTATCGATTAGCGCTAATCTATATATTTTCATATATACAATTAACTTCAAATACAATATATTTAATTAATTTTATTTTTCAAAAAAATTTCAAATGTTGTTAATTTTACCAATATTTTATAAGCACTATATATAGACATTATTGTTAAGAATATTTACTAAGCTAGAGAGAAAAATAAAAAGGGATAAAATATTTGTCCAATAACACTACTATAGATGATAGATAAGATAAATGTATCAATATTGACAATATTACTGAAACTTTTGTTTCCTAAACAAAATTCATATTTATTATTTAAATATAAACCTCTTAATCAAATCATCTTTTATATTTATAAATATTTATTTTGGCTCTTTTACAAAACTTTTGTCAAACAGACCTTAGACAATTTATGCTAGGTATAAAATAGATACCTCTAAGTTGTGTATGTACAGAGGAACAATCCACCCAAATTTGTTTTTTCATCCTTTTATAGAGATATTATTCAATCAAAATTAAAATTTTAATCCATTTTGGTTTTAGGGTTAATGTTTGTTCACACGAAATTTCCGGAGAAATTATATTTCGTGGAGTTGAACTTTTATATTTGTAGTATGTGTTGTATAGTGGATTCAATATCTAATCTTTATCCTCTGATTCTTTCTCTCGAACTTGATGTGAATATTGAAATGCTTCTTCTTGAATTTGGATCGAAGTTATATGTTCTTCGAAAGTTTTCAAGTGTTCAAAGTCTTCAAGTTGGTCTTCGAATCTTCAAGTCTTCAGAGAGTCTTCAATTTGGTGTGAATTCTCTCAATTCTGAAATTCTGA
>NW_019104669.1:173458-204223 GCF_001995035.1 Momordica charantia
TATTTTAAAGTTGTCAACCTCTTCCACATTTATGTAATGTGAACTTGCAAGATTTTCTTTCTTCTTTTTGATATAGAAGAATTTTTTTGGGAAAATTTCTTTTAAGGTCGCCGATATCTTGGGTCGAAAGGAGTCTTTATTTTCTTTCCTCTCTGATTTAGGCTTCCTTGAATCCTTCTTTCCTTGGTGTTCATGCTCTTTGCTGAGCATAGATGACTTATTCCAAGCAAAACTTTGTTTTTGTTTCTTCTGACGAGTCACAGTAGCCCAGTTTTCCTCTCCCTGATCGATAGATTTGACAACATCTTTAATGGCATTTCTTGAAGTCTTCCGTTGAGATCGAACAGATATAGGCTTCAACGTTCCAAATTGGATCAAGTCTATCCCCTTATTCTAGAATAGACTTTGAGGTGTTTGGCTGCCTATATTTGTTGTTATTGCAGCGTGATTTGATTGAGCTATTTCATTGAAATCCAACTCAATCTTTCCTTCTCGAGCTAAATTTAGGATACGCTCTTTTAGGACAAAACACTTTTCCACTGGATGACTGATAACTCGGTGGTACTTGCAATATTTGGGATCATCAACTTTACTCATTTCTTCTGGTCGTATACACTCTGGAAGTACAATCAATCGTGTTTTCAGCAATTGTTCCAACATATAAGGGATGTCGGAATCAAGAAAAGGATAGACTTTTTCTTGCATTTCTTTCAAGCTTAGCCATATTTTCCTATTTCCTTTTTGCTTCTCAATTCTCTTCCCTTTTATTTTTGAAAACAACTTGAGAGAGATTGTGTTTACACCAAAAAATTCATTTGAAGTTTTCTCAACACTTTTGCTTTCTTTCTCTAAGTCCAGCACTAAAGAATCTTTACTTCCTCGATTAGCAATGCTTAGCTCCATATCGTGAGCACGAGTTGCTAGCTCTTCAAAGGTGCGAGGTTTTATACCTTGAAGGATGTAAAGAAGTTCCCAATGCATACCTTGAGTGCATAATTCGACAGCGGATAGTTCAGTAAGTCTATCTTTGCAATCAAGACTTAGAGCTCTCCATCAGTTGATATATTCGACAACCGGTTCGCCTTTTCTTTGTTTGGAGTTTGTGAGCTCCATCATGCTGACAGTTCTCTTCGTACTATAAAAGCGATTTAGGAATTCTTTTTCAAGCTGTTCCCAACTCTCGATCGTTTCAGGCTCGAGATCAGTATACCAGTCAAGGCGTTTCCCTTTAGCGTTCTGACGAACTGCTTGACCAATTGATCGCCTCTTGTACCAGCATTCTCACAAGTTTCGACGAAGTGAGCAATATGTTGTTTGGGATTGCCTTTCCCATCGAAATGTTGGAATTTTGGAGGTTGGTATCCAGCAGGCATTCTCAGATCATTAATTCTCTTAGTATATGGCTTAGAATACAAGAGGGAGCTTTGAGAAGATCCGTCGTATTGCGCTCTGATCGTGTTCGTGATCATATCTTGGAGCTGCTGAACAGACAGCGAAGCGATCGAAGTGGAATATTGCGATTGATTTTCTTGAGCGATAGTCTTTCCCTTATCATTTATCTTAATAGCAAGGGTTTGACTCGACTCAGCAACATCTTTGTTTTCAATCTGATTCTTCAAGGAAGCGATTTCATAATCTCTTTCTTCCACTGTCTTCATCAATGCAGCGAGCTTCTTTTCCATTTCAGCCATTTTTTCATCCATAGTGCTTGCATCAGTCATCATAATAGAGACAATGTCAGGGTTAAGATCAAATAAGGGGTTATGATTAACAAGAAACTCATTTTCAATAGCTGTTTCTTGCAGCATCATTAATTTGTTTGCAACAACAGGAAGAGTTTGATGTTCCCGTAGTTGGAATTCATCAGAGCAACCATAGGTGATATGACCCATATGAATGTTACTCATGTAAGCAGCTGTTGTAGAAGCCTTTTTAAATTCCATTGATTCTCTTGGAAAACTTTAAGTCTTGAGAAGGAGATGAGAGGTAGAGATGGTCCCACTGGGCGTGTCAATTTGTTCACACGAAATTTCCGGAGAAATTATATTTCGTGGAGTTGAACTTTTATATTTGTAGTATGTGTTGTATAGTGGATTCAATCTCTAATCTTTATCCTCTAATTCTTTCTCTCGAACTTGATGTGAAGATTGAAATGCTTGTTCTTGAATTTGGATCGAAGTTATATGTTCTTCGAAAGTTTTCAAGTCTTCAAGTGTTCAAAGTCTTCAAGTTGGTCTTCGAATCTTCAAGTCTTCAGAGAGTCTTCAATTTGGTGTGAATTCTCTCAATTCTGAAATTCTGACCTCCAAAATGAATGAGGTCTCCTCTATTTATAGAGGTTTCCATAGGCTTTGGTGGGCCATCGGGCTTGGGTAATTTTGGGTCAAGCCCAATTCTTTTAAATGGATTTATTTAAATTTAAATATTAATCCACTTTATTTCATGGTAAATTGGGTTTTGGGCCAAGATTGTGAACCAAATCGATTCCAAGCCCAATACCCATATGACCCAATTACATATTTTAATTGTCAAATTATCTTTAATTTTAATTTGGGGTTAATATATAATTAATCCCTAAATAAAATAGATAATGACGTGGCCGTTCATGATTGGCCCAATTTTTTTGGTTCTACAATGTTATTTTTATTCCGTTATTTTTTTTATTTATTTCCATAATGACAAGAAAAAGCGGAGTATGATTGAGTAAATAAAGTATATCTCAAAATTGTCATTTATTTAAAGATTTCCAAATACAAAGACGATTTTTTTTTTCTCTGTAAAAGAATAAATTTGAAGAAAAGATATTTTAAAATTTAGGGAGAGAGATATATATATATTTTTTTAAAGTTTAGGACCAAAGGTAAAGTTTTTAGATGACATGACCATGATTAATTAGCTACCTCTCGAAGATAATTGATGAAACAAAAAGGAGGAATGGTTGATCAGTATCCACGATGAAACAAAAAGGAGGAATTTATGAGGATCTCATTTGATTCTTCAAACGATAAAATGTGTTTGCAAATGACATTAAATACCATTGAATTAAAATATTCTTTATTTAATCACTTTCATATATACTATTGTGATCAACGGATCCATTTTTATCCACTCGAAACTTAACTTTGAACTTGAACTTGAGCAGGTATAAACTCATCTCCCAAAAAATCCTCAATTTAAAATCTTTTCTCACAAGTTGTCCATGGATGGATCTGATCTTTATGATGTTGGTTCTTATATTTTATTTTTTTGGTTGTTTAACTATTGCTAACGTAGATTGCATACAGAGCATTTGTTTGAAGAGTCAAAAGATCTGTCAACTTCCTCCATAAATAGCTTAATGAGATCTCTCCTATCTCATGAGCTTAGATTGAAGCGTTTTTGGTGGACTAGTGCTCGAAGAAATGGAAGGTCCAATGACTTGACTTCAAATTATATATAGAATAATGTGATACAGATACAAAATAATAAAATCGACCCGGTCCGACCCGACCTATTAATTCCATCCATTTAATTTTAATTTTGACAGTATTGATCTTAGATATGAATGGACTATGCCATGCAAGAAATGAAAATGTTTCTTTCCAAGTCATACACAACAACATTAAAAAAAAAATACAAGATTCACACTGTTCTTAGTTTTAAAGAAAATACAAACAAGAAAAAAATGTTTTAAACACATTTTAATTCATTAGTTTAACTAATTAATCTAATAAAAAATGTTGCATTCTCAAGTTCCCCATAGATTACAAGATCTCACAGTTTTCACCAAAATTAGCTTTGAATGAAACCTATATATATTAATAATCATAATCAAGGTTTGATATGCAATTGCACAAAACACAAATAGTAAAAATATGTCCATACATATTGTAGCAACATGCTCAACTAGAAGATTTTGGCCTGCAAAGTTCTACTTTTATAGTATTACGAATACCACTTTGCACACGAGCTCCAAAACTCGTTGTTGGAAACTCTTGAGTCAGTTCTAATTTGCTTGACCTCAAAAGTGACGAAATACAAGACACCACATGCAGCTCACTCATTTGCCTTCACAATTTTAACAAGCTCAAAATTTGTACCCTATACATAATAAAAATAAAAACATTAATTAATATGATCTCGATGCTGGGCTAAAATTATTTTTCATACATTTTCTCTGTTGTAATGTTTGATAGCTTCCTCCGTGCATACTCGAATATCAAGATCTCTGAAAATATATGTTCAGGTATAGGAAAAATAATACCGAAAGCATAGGTATGAGGAAAAGTGGGGTACATCAAAACACTGTATACATATAATATATATGAAATATTAAAATTAATAGAAAGAGAACATGAAAAGAAAATCTCGATTTCTTCTAAAGCCTTATAGTATTGGTTGACCTCTTCCTCATTCATCTCACGTCTTCACAATATCCATCGTAATCATAGAGATAATTGTTTACGAAGGCGGGTCAGAGGATGTCTCTTCCTCATTCATCTCACGTTCATAATATCCATCGAAATCAAATAGATATTTATTTTCATCCAGTTCAGGTGGGGAAGCCATTCAAAAACTACCCTTTTTAGCCTAAGTAGAAATAATCCAAACACAAAGACAAAGGTGTGAGAGGAGATTCTAAATAGGGGGACTGTGCTGTGTTTGAGGGTTTTTTGGGAGAAGAGTTTATACCTGTTCGAGTGGAGAAAAATGGATCCGTTGATTGAAAACTTTCCCAATGGCAAAGAAATAGAAAAAAGAGTATTCTTGGGATTTGAGATTTGCCCAACCTGTAACTGGATCTGGAAATGAAATTGTGATTCAACAAAGAAGCTTAGTGGTGAAATAAAGAATATTTTAAAAATAACATATATATAGTAACATTTTGAAATCCAGAAATAAAACAATAAAATCCTCTATTTATTTTTTTTTGAAACAAATAAAATCCTCTATTATTAGAAGCCTTTTATTAAAATATTTATTCATCATAGGAGTGGTTTTGGCAGAAGTATTTCTAACACACCCTTAATTTATTTATATAAAAAAAATCAACTATTCAAAAATTTCTACAATTAATTCAACTTATATTTCAAAGAATTAATAGATTTTTCTTCTTAAAAAGTAGTATTGAAACTTTTGAAATAATAGAGAGAATTATTTGAACAAATGCCAAAGTTTAAAAGTATTTTTTGTAGTTAAATCCAAATATAGTTGTAATTATGATATTGCTACAATTTCTCTTAATTAGGTTGGTGTGAGGTGAGGTGACGAATTGAATTGATTCTTGAAAACTAAAATAAATCTTATTGTTATAGTATGTCTGAGAATTCTTTTTATTATAACAAAAATGTTTTTAAATAGTTAAAAGTAATTCTTTACTAGAATTGTAGAAGCAATTTTTAGAAAAGTCAAAAGCTTTTAAAGAGGTTTTTCTTTTAAAAGAATTCTAGCAATTCTTTACTAGAATTCTGATGAAACTCGTCGGAGTCATGGAGGGCCGACGCGGTTGAATGCTGCAATGGTAGACGACGGAGAGCGACGGAAATCCGACAATAGAAAGATGGTTTGCGTGAGAAAGACTACTTAAAATTTCCCATATATCAAAACTCAAAATTAAATTTTATATTTCATATTTCAAATAAAAATATAATTCACAATTATAAATTTATATTTCAAATATTTTACGATTATTTAATCTATACATATTTTATATCTTATTTAATTGTATAATTAAATACTAGATTTGATTATATAATATTGAAATTTAATTTATTAATTCAAATAATTTCCATCCATTTTTCATTATCTTGGACATTTCTATGATGACTTACTTATATTTTTAAGTATAATGATTAAAAATGATAAATTATCCATAATTTATGTCATTTTTTTTCGAAATATCCCGTCGATATCAATATTTTCATAATATTTCCAACTGGAGAACGTATAAATTAGTATCCAAGTTATAACTAATTGAATCGAAAGGCTCATCTTTCTAGAAGGCGTGAGCTAAGCTAACCATACAAATCGTTCCAAACGATTTAACGCCACAATTAAACCTAATTAAAACTATAATTAGTTTATTTAAAATATGATCAAACTATCAAGTTAATAAGAAACTTAAAATGAATACATTTTCATTGTTTGTAATTTTTAATAGCTTCTCTTCTGTGTATTCTTGGATCTCTTTTGATAAAATGTCAGGTCTGGGCGTAAAAGCATACAATTCAGGGAAATAAGGTACTTCGAAATCGTGTATATGAAACTTTTTAATTGATTGAAATGAAAATTACGAATAATACAAAAGAGATAAAAAGAAATTGTAAGCCAGGTACCCATATAATGTATGAAATATTAAAATTTATTAAAATGACAATTATGAATACTGTGAAAAAACCTCCCTAGTATGCATGAGTCGTTCATCACAAGTCAACCAATAAAACAATCAAGAAAGAACATACAAATACACCTGCACCTTCACTTGGAAATTAATTTTTCGGTTAGCTAGTCATCATGGGATTTAAACTAATTCCTAAATCGTTTTGATTTACTTGACCTGAACTATAATTGTCGCAACGTCATCGCGACGCGGAGCGGCTGACGTCATTCCCTGAAGGGTCTCTTTCGAGTTAAGGGTTTGGAGTCGCTACCAATCATCTACGAGGTGAAACTTGGTCTACGAAAAACAGATTTTGGTTCGGGAGTCGACCGAATGTAGGGAAGACCATTAGAAAATTAAGCACCTCGAGTAAATTGGAGACTTGCAACATGAGTGTTGACACTGAAACATCAAACCAATGTGCCACCACTTTGAGATATAAGTTATGTTCCTTTTTCAAAATACATATTTTCTATTTTTGAATTTTGTTTAAAAAAAAAGAAAAAAAACCCTAAATGAAATMTTTTATTTAAAATCATTATTTAGTAAAAATGAGGCATGCAAAGACTTGAACTTGGGTCATGTACATTAAAAAACAAACATCTTACCACTGTGCCAACATCTTAAGATGTAAACATCGTATTTTTTTTACACAAACAAAAGTTTTAATTTATTTTTTTAAACTAAAAAAAACTACGAATTTTGTTAAATTAAAACAAAAAAAAATCTTTTTATTTATTTCGAAATTAACAAAATTATGTAAAAGAAAAAAAATTATTTAAAAACAAAGTCAAATTTACTTTAACAAAACTCACTTGCTAAAAAACTGATTTTTTGTTAAGATTTTTTTCAAAACCGTAACCATCACACCATTAAAAGAATTTTAAATGAGATTTTATTCTAAAATACCCTGTTTTTATATCCTCCTTTAAAATCCTGCAGCAGAAGATTCTTTTTTAATTAAAAAAAATAAAACAAAGGTAACACAAAAAATATAACCCTTGTAAAAAAAAAAAAATCATTTTAAATAAAAACTACATTTTAAATAAAAACAATCCAAATTTAAACTTTGAATCCAAATTTAAAAGAATCCAAATTTTTTTTAAACAAGATTTATTTTATAAAACTCTTATTTTTTTCAACGTATTTTAACCAAAATTTTAAAGTAAAATATTTTATTAAAATAAAATTAAGTTTATATTTATTTCATTTAAAAAACTCTTCTTATTTAGAAAAAGAAAACCTTTTATTTTAAAACAAATTTTAAAATTAATTTAGAAGATTTTTTTCCTTACTAAAAACATTTTAAAAAAAAAAGTAAAAAAAAAACTTTTTCTTAAAAAAAACATTTTTTCCTTAAAAAAAAAATCTTTTGATAGAAACAAAAGAATCTGTTTCAAATTAAAAGCATGATTTCCAATGCCTTTCCCTTTCCAACGCATTTGATACTTACTTAAAAACGCACTACCGGGGAGAAGATCGTCGGAGTGCCAACGGGCTTGGAAGAAGCTGTGAAGAAGAAGGTTGTTGCTGCTGTCGTTCGCGTCGTTCCCTTGCGTCGTCGGAGGTCGTGGCTATGCAAGAGAAAAGTGGTGATGGTGGGATAAGAGAGATGGAGAGATGGAGAGAAGAAAATACGCTGATGAGGTGATGGGTTTCTAACTCTCTGCACTCTGTGTTCCTGTTGTGTGCTTCCTCCCCCTTAAATACTAAAAAAAACAACGGTGATATATGCTAAAATAAGAAAGCCAGAGAAAAGGGAGGAAGGAAGGGGAGGAGGAGATGCCACGTTAGGTTTTGAAAAAATGAAAGAGGAAAAAACCGTTAAAAATCAAAGGTTTTAAAATAAAATCTTTATTTCATTAAAACAAAATCTTTTTAAAACAAATCATTTTTATTTATCTATTTTTTATTTTAATAATAAAACAAAATCTAAATAAACCGTTTTTATTTTCTTATTAATAAAATTAAACATTTAAATAAATCTAACATTTTAATTTTAGTTAATTTAAACTTTATATTAAAACTAATAATAAAGTAAACCTATGTTATTCTTTAATTAAAATAAAACACAATAAAGTAAAATATAATAATATAAAAAAAATTAAAAATAAGCCGGACCAAATACGGTGTCTACAATAATAAGCAACCCATGATGGGTAAAGTTAGTTTTTGTAACAGCTGCGACTAAATCTGGGTATTTATATGGCTTAATGAGAAAGTATGCAAGTTTTATTTTCTCACTTTCTTACTAATATGCACACAATCAAGGGTCAACCAATGAACAAATAAATACTTTTGTTAGTTGCTTTCACCATCTTCACCTTGTACCTTGTTTGGGGATGAAATATCTTATTGCCACGTGAGGACGGAGATTCGCCACTGAAAGAAGATCCAAAAGGACAGACTTACGGAGCTCCATCTCGGAACCTTTCGAGATGGAAGACTTATCATTTCCAATCGATTATCAACTTGTCGTTTTTGGGAAAGTGTTCGAGTTCAATCTGCTCAAACCTAACACGTCCGACCTCAAATCCGACCAAGGTAACCGCTTCTCGCAAGCCCTGTCGGAACCTAAACCTATAAATAGAAGGCCTCATTTCATCATCATGTATCGAATTTCTCCTCGAACTTAATATTGAGTCTGAGTTGCTTACTGACTTGAGCGTCAGAGATTTTGCCCTCTTGTACAGGTCTTCCTTAGCGTTTCTGGTCGGAACAAGAACCGGGTTCGAGCTAGATCGACGTTGTGCAATTTCTTGCATAAACATTTGGCGCCGTCTGTGGGAAAGGACATTACAAGTTGTCCCAACAATTAAAACAATCTGATCCGAGATGGTTCATCCAACTGATTCTACAAACATCGTTGAACGGAGGGCTTTGAACGCAAACAATGGCGCACAATGAGAATTTGACGCCAAGTTGGTTGAAGATCAGGCTAGGGCAGGGCAAGAGGTGGAGCCACCTCGGAGGTCCACCCGTAACGCCAATACTGTCCTACCACCAGCACATCCGAGATTCAGTAAGACCAACCGAGGTCGAGGTGGGACCTTGAGAAAGACATCTCAAAGGGCTACGCCAGCTGCGGACCCTGAGGTTTTCGCTACCCTCCAGCGGGAGTTAGATGACATGCGAAACCGAATGCCCACCATGGAGGAGACATATAATGAGATGATGCGGGCGAATCGAACTGGGTCCCAATCTAAGGCCTCAAGCGGAGCGGATGATCTACTAGATGATGGGGACGATCAAGATCCACCCCTCCACCTTGACGACTATGAGCCCATTGCTGACAATGGAGGAGTTGACTATAGCTTGCGAGACCACGATCTTAGAAAGCACCTCGTTGATATAAAGAGGAAGGCCTCACGGGGCCAGGGATCTCTCCATCCTGCTCTCAAAGATACTATAACTTTGACCTCAAAGCCCAATCAAAGTATACGCCATTGATGCCGGAGGCCGTCATAACGAGGGAAGAGTTCAACTTGATGAAAAACAGGTTCGACGAGCAAGTTAAGGCACTTAAGGCTAAGTGCGAAAAGAAAGAAAGTCCTTTTGATGATGCGAAATGGATGAGTCGCTATTCACCTCAGATGTCTTGGAGGCCCAATCCCTCCGAAGTTCAAAAAGCCAGCCATGAAGCCCTACGATGGGTCTAAGGACCCAAAAAACTATGTGGAGGTCTTTAAAGGCCTGATGGACTTCTAAGCGGCATTTGACGCCATCAAATGTCGAGCTTTTCAGATCGCTCTCACGGGGAGCGCTCGACTTTGGTACAGAAGTCTACCGGCAAGGTCGATCTCGACCTACAGTCAGCTGAGGAAAGAGTTCATTAGTCAATTCTCTTCTCGACATTATGACAGGAAGACTGCCACCCACCTCGCCACCATCCGATAGAAAGAATGCGAGACTTTGAGAGAACACGTGACCCGCTTCCAAGAGAAGCAGCTTAAAATCGCGCATTGCTCTGACGACTCAGCCATGTGCTACTTCCTCACTGGCTTGGCCGATGAGACTTTGACGGTTAAGCTGGGCGAAGAAGCACCGTCAACCTTCGCTGAGGTCTTGCAGAAGACCAAGAAAGTCATAGATGGGCAAGAGTTGCTCAGAACCAAGCTAGGTTGGACAGACAAGAAGTCCACCAGAAAAAGTCAGGCGGCCAAGACAAAGGGAAATCCGATTCTAAGTTCAAGGACAAAGGATGTCTTCTCAGCCCTCCCAGAGCCGATCTGACTATAGGAGATCCGATTCGAACTCCAGTCGAAGGGGCCCTTATGAGAGGTATACCCCAACCACCATTTGGATCTCCGAGATTCTCACTAACATTGAGGAGAATGGATTGGAAAAACTCCTCAAGCGACCGATAAGCTCAGAGGAGACCCCAAGAAACCCAACAAGGACAGGTATAACCGTTTTCATCGCGATCACGACCATTATACTTCGAGTTGTTAGGAGTTGAAACGCCAAATTGAAGATCTAATTCAAGATGGCTACTTCAAAAAATATGTTGCTAAGCCGGGCTCGAGCTCGGCAGAGAAGAAAGAAGAGACGAAGCGTTCAAGGACGCCACCTCGGAGAGATGACAGACCTGCGGTCATCAACACTATTTTCGGTGACCCAAGTGGGGGCGAATTCAGAAAAGAAAGGAAGGAGCTTGCCAGAGAAGCTCGTCGTAAGGTCTGCATCATCCAAGAGTAGAGGCCGACCTGCCCCATTACCTTCTCAGATTCCGACCTAGAGGGGGTACACCTGCCTCACAATGATGCCTTGGTGATCTCGTCGCTGATTGACCATGTGCAAGTCAGAAGGGTGTTAGTCGATGGAGGTGCTTCAACCAACATCCTATCTCTCACCACTTATTTAGCACTGGGATGGACCAAGGCACAGTTGAAGAAAAGTCCAACGACCTTAGTTGGATTCACGGGAAAATTTGTCACTCCCGAAGGCTGCATTGATATTCTTATTACCATCGGCCAAGGTGACACCCAAGTCACGCAAATGGCCGAGTTCGTAGTGATTGATGGCCTGTCAGCCTACAATGCCATCTTCGGACGACCTATTATTCACTCACTTCGGGCCATCCCGTCGACTCTGCATCAAATGATGAAATATTCAACTGTTAATGGGGTCGACATGATCCAGGGAGAACAAAAGACATCCCGGGAGTGCTATACCTCTGAACTCAAAGGGGATCAAATCTATAAGTCCAACAACTCAAACTTCTAAGGACGAGCTGCTCAAAACCAACTAACGGGAGGTAGCTGCGCTGACAGAAGAGTTGAAACTTGTCCCTTTGTTCAGCCCGGAGAAGTAGGTGAGCATAGGCACCAAGTTGGGGGCCGCGGACAGGGAAGAGCTCATCCTCCTTCCTCAGAGCGAAGTCGGACGTGTTTGCATGGTCTCACGAAGAGATGCGAAGATTATGGTTCATCGCCTCAACATCGACCCATCATTCCGATCTGTCAAGCAAAAAAGAAGACCTGTAAATAGGGAAAGGAGTGATGTAATTGTTGAGGAGGTGAACAAATTGTTAAAATCTGAATATATAAAACAGATTCTCTATCCCGAGTGGCTCTCTAATGTTGTCTTAGTTAAAAATCCAACGAAAAGTGTAGAATGTGCGTAGATTTCACAAATCTTAACAAGGCTTGCCCAAAAGATTGTTTCCCACTACCGAGGATCGACCAGCTCGTAGATGCTACGGTCGGGCACGAGCTGCCCACCTTCATGGATGCCTATTTCGGATACAACCAAATAAAGATGCATGAGCCAGATCAAGTCCATACCTCTTTTATAATCGATCAAGGCCTGTACTGCTATAAGGTCATGCCATTCGGTCTAAAGAACGCGGGGCAACTTATCAAAGGATGGTGAACAAAATGTTCACCAACCAGATCCGACGCAATATGGAGGTCTACGTGGACGACATGCTTGTGAAGAGCAAGCAATCCAGGTCGCACCTGGCTGACCTGACCGAAACTTTTGGGGTCCTTCGAAAGCACCAGATGAAGTTGAATCCTACCAAGTGCGCATTTGGAGTCTTATCTGGCAAGTTCTTAGGGTTTATGGTGAATAACCAAGGGATAGAGGCCAACCCGGAGAAGATAAGGGCCGTGCTCGAGATGCAAGCCCCAAAGACCCTTAAGCAGCTGCAATGCCTCAATGCCAAGTGCGCCTTGCCCTCAACAGGTTTGTCTCCAGGTCCACGGATAAATGCATCATTTTCTTCAAAATCCTAAGAAAGAAGGGACCTTTTGAGTGGAGTAGCCTTTGAAGAACTCAAAAGCTACCTCTGCTTGGCACCGTTGCTCATGTAGCCCATGCCAGGAGACAAGCTACAGTTATACTTGGCCGTGTCCGACAACGCAGTCAGCTCGACCCTAATCAAACAAGACGGAGTGCGGCAAAGTCCTGTTTACTACATAAATAAGGCCATGACCAAGGCCGAGACCATGTATCCCCAAATGGAGAAACTAGGTCTCACCTTAGTCACCTCGGCACGAAGACTGAAGCCATACTTCCAAGCCCATATTGTGATTGTGCTCACAAACTTGCCTTTGATGCAGGTTTTTCATAAGCCAGAGACATCTGGCCGTTTAATAAAGTGGGATGTGGAGCTAAGCGAGTATGATATTCAGTTTGAACCTCGAACGACTGTAAAGGGGCAAGTCGTTGTGGACTTCATAGCCGAACTCACTCCTCCACCAGCTCAAACCTCCGCCTCCGACCAGCCGTGGACGATGTACGTGAATGGTTCTTCGAATGAAAAAGGATGCGGTGCAGCTGTGCTCCTCCTTGCCCCAGATGGCATGCGTTTTGAGTACGCCCTTTGCTTCAATTTCCGTACCTCAAACAATGAGGCCGATTACGACCTGTTGGCCGGACTGCTCATGGCAAGAGGGCTTGGAGCCAACCACCTTCAAATTTTCAGCAATTCACTGCTGATAGTGAATCAGATCAAAGAAGAGTATCAGACAAAAGACTCTCAGATGGAGAAGTATTTGGGAAAGGTCAAATCGCACCTCGCTCACTTCCAGGCTTACGAAATCAGCCAGATTCCGAGGACACAAAATTCCAATGCTGATGCCTTAGCCACTGCAATCTCTACTGGATAACACTAAAATGAGACAGGCAATTGTGTATAGCTCATCATAGTCGAACCACATCTAACAGGGTTCTATTTCTCCTTTCTGATACACCATTCTGTTGAGGTGACAACGTTTGCCTTCCTTACCTGTCCCTTATTTTTCATAAGAGACTGAAAAATTTGTAGCTCATTTAAGAGCGTGGTAAGGTTGTACTCTATCCTGTTCATCACAACATTGCTGCGAAACTGTAGGAAACTCTTCGGAAGAGATTCCAAGATAAAGCTGACCTGACTCTCCTCGTCTATGACAGCGTCGTTCACTTCAGCCACATTAAAGTGGACCATCAGATTGAGAACATGTTCTCGCCCTAATGTTCCCTTTTTCATGCGGGAATTGTAAATGAACTTGAGGGCATCGTGTCGGGCTTGAATGGACGACTGTCCAAACATGTCCCTCAACGAGTCCATGATCTCCCTTGCGGTGACCATGCTCTCATGCTTCTTAGCCAGCACATCAGATATGCTTGCCAAGATGTGGACCTTGGCCTTGTCATTGGCCTTGATCCATCTGTCATAGGCATCCCGATTGGCTCAGGCTGCATTAAGCGTGGGAGCCTGAGAACACTCCTTAGTTAAGACGAACCTAAGATCATCTACCACAAGTATCGTGTTAAGGTTCGTTTTCCATTGTGTGTAATTTTTGCAGTTAAGTTTTCGGCGGCAAGCAGGGCAATAATAGAAGTAGACATGCTGTTAGACAATTGCACTAYCTATTAAAAACCCAATCAGTTTTAGCATAAAGTAATAATGCACCCTATCAATCAACATTATTTTTGCGACGATGCTTCAGTAATTTAGAGCAATAGCTACCGTGGGGCAGTCAGTTATTCCTTCACTAAATTGAGACATTCTCAACTAAATATTACACCAGAATAATTCCTATTCCTATAATAGTTAGTCACTGTTTGTTTGGCCAAGGAGTTATTAACAAACTTAATAACTTCTCCTAAGTGTGACCCACAATTTTTAGACCTCAGAGGTCCGCCCCAATAAGCCTGCCGTAGGGAAGGACAAATATTGGTGTAAAACCTAAGACACCTTATCCATTTATGGAGTTCGCCCTGATTTTGATTCCATATTACAAACCCTTTGTAGGGGTGGTTGCTCCAGGACGACACGCAGGCTGTGTATGAAACCTCACGTTGCAAACCAATGAAGGAAACCGTAGGATGTGTTGTCACACGTCCGTCTCCCACTTAATATACATACTTTCTCCATTCACTTTGGTATTGAATCATGCAAACACCTTCCGTAGGGAGGCCGCGTCTAGGACGACATGAGGCCGAGTATGGAACTCACAGTGTGAACTTATACGGAGAACGTGTGAGAAGAATGTATATATATATATACCACATATATCTCATATACTTGGTATATTTTATATATACATATAATCCTCCCACTTAGTATTTTACAACTTAGGGTTATTACATAGGTAAAATCAAGGTAAATGAAATTATCTAAGTTTATTAGTTAGCCCAATATAACTTTTATATTAGATTTGTTTAACAATTAATGTTTTAGTTCATTAAACACTTTAACGAACTAACCACATTATTGCATGCTATAAAATATTGACTAATTCAACCCTCAGGTCGGTTCCCATGTAGAGGTGTTCCCTTACGGTCAGCTTAAGTATCTCATCCTAGACAGAACCTTCCTTAGACATGGTTCATTTATATGCAATATTTTATATAAACATTTTATTTAGACATTTGAAACCTATTTAAAACCAAAATAAAAAGTATACGACCAAGGATATAATCAACTCCAATCCCCTTTAAAATTAATTATTGAAGACCTAGGGTTTGCATGCAATTCTTGATTATAGACTTTAATTTCTATTCACCAAACTTATCACACTTATAAATTTAAAGAAATTGAAACTATAATTATACTTCAATGACATACATAAATATAACATTTATATTTATTGAAGTAATGTCATGCTCAATACAACTTTATTTTCAATACAACTTATATTGATTAATCATGAAAATAAATCATGCTATCATCATTATAACTATTATATGCATATGATGCATGAACATGCTTAACTTATAGTGAGATTTAAAAATATATGACATACTCTATGCAACATATACAACTAATTAAGTATACATTCAAAATGCATAATAAATAAATAGCAAAATAGACCGATTTTTAGCTTCCTATAAGAAATGAAACAATATATATATATATTTTATAAAACCCGATGCCTAGGCCCCCAACCCCAGTGCTGCGGTGCTGCAGGACAGCGCCTAAGCGCTGCCCCCATTGTTGTAAGCCTGAGCTCTCGGGTTTCTGTAGCCGAGGCGTTGTCCACCCGGTTTCTCTGGTTTTTCTTCACTTATCTGGTACTCTTTCACAGCAACTCCTTGCCACGAACGTCACGAACTTACAGACTCGATTTACAGGATTAAACGCCCAAAACAACGGGCTTTTACATTGATCGAATCAACGGAAAAACTGTAAATCTGCTACTAAAAACAAAAAACATCTATTTGCAAACCACATACATCAAATATATAGAAACACCCACCATTACTTTCCTTGTTATTCAAAACAAGATCGAAAGCAGATCCTAGGCTCTGATACCAATTGAAGGGATCGAATCCCGCAGCGGAAGCGCGCGAACGCGTGTGCTTCGATCTTGTCTTAGAATTACAACAAAGAAAAGATATAAAATCATGAATAGAAGGAAGTTAGTGATACATATGTTTGAAGACACATCTTCAATGTAGACACCAACACCACCACAAAGTCTTCCTCTGTATCCTCTAGAAGTTAAGAACTGGGTTTGTGGGAACTGTCTTGTAATTGAAAGGAAATTGATAGGTTGAGAGAGCGGTTTTCAAACTAGAGTTTCTGAAACTCGTTCAACCGACGTCCGAAAGAGCCCACAAGATAGGGGAGAACCTCATTTTTTATAAGGGAGGAAGAGTGGTGGGGAAGTCACAACTTCCCCACTCACCACTCTCCTAATGGCTGGAAGTGGGAAAACCTCCCCCACTTTTCACCATTAATGGTGGAAAAGTGGGAGGTTCTTTCGCTATTTTTTTCCTCTTTTTTTTTTTTTACTTTTCTTTTATTTTAACTAAAACAATTTTAATTAAATCAATTTAATTAATTACAAAAAAAGAATTATTAATTTAATTTAATTAAATCTAATTTAATTTAACCAAATTAATATATCACATTAATTTAATTAATTTCATTAAATCATATTTAATTAAATTAAACTTAAATTAATCAACTATATTAGAATCAAATTATAATCTCCATCTCTCATCATTTTGAATCAAATTCAAAATTAACTTTATATTATAATGTATCAACATACATTATATTAATTGCATCTCATACAATTAACCTTAATTCCCTTTAACTAATTTGAACAATTCAAATTCATTTCAAGACTAACTGTTCTTAACTATCATTTACGAGCTAGTAAGGGGACCTAATAGACCTACAGATCAGAAGCTCCAACGATACGAGATTAATTAATTAAACTCATTAACCATATTAATCAATATTCGTTAACTGTCAGTCACTCCACTAAAGACCCACAGTTACACTCTTCTCAGTGTAGAATATTTTGCGTCCATGGATTTTAACCATTAACGCTAAGTCAATCATTCACGAGTGTTCGTAACCACAGTTGGGTCAAATTACCGTTTTACCCCTGTGTTACATCTTGTACCTTAAGTACCGCTAATCCTCTAATGAATAACCCGGTTGTGGTCCAACCAATAACCGGAAGTCCCTCTCGGGTCAGTGAGAGGGTGGGGCCCTTTGTTCAAGTCCTGGAGTCAGCACTCAAGAACACTCATTTACTTATCCTGAAGTTGGGAAGGAGTGAATTTCATCTTGTGTAGTTATGTTCCCAGCTCCCCACTCAGTCTTATCCCAAAAATGGTAGGCATATTGAGTCGGCGACTCGAGCCACTCTCACCTATACAAATCAAAGGACGAGTCCTAACAGGTAGGAGTCCATAACTCACTCATGATTGAGATTGAGTTACCTAGTCATCCTATTGAAATATTAATCTATTAGCTAACGATGTTATAGTTAAAAATTAATTATTTCGTGGTCCGGCCTTATACAAACTCATTGTATAGGATACCCCTACTCGCATGTATCTACACGAATGACCTAGATCAAATCATTTGTAACTATTAAAAACTGGGTCGTATCCATAGTGTTACCAGGACAAAGTACCCAACCTTATCCATAGAGAATGTTGTTAGAGGTTAGATATAAGGTAGGGAGGTTGTTAGGCAGAATCATCTTTTTGTGTAGTGTGCTTTTTGGCTCCTTAGCCAAGGAAGGAGAGGTTTCCCACCCGAATTGGTGGGTTAGCTATTATATCGCCTGCAGGCACTTTTCTTTGTTTAAAGCAATCAAATAGTGAGGAGATACCTCACAATCTATCCACCAATTCACCAATTGAAGAGTTATAAGTGGGTCCAAATTTACCTCTATATAACTCTTTAAATACATAGAGAATGACATCAGATTTATACTTGATGAAATTGCACTATATGACCTAAATTTATATTCGAAAATGAGATATGTCTTGTTTTATAGAAACTAGTTATTCAAATTACTTACAGTTCCCCTAATTTCTTATTTCATACGAAAGGAATTTCAAACATCCCTCATCCCTCCATTTTGTTCCTCATCTTATTGCTTTGTTCCTTGTACAACTCCCAACGTATCTACCTTAGTTTCTGCATTATTTTATCACCTCTCAATATTTGTTGGACTTGGTTATTATCAGCGCTACTCATAACTAATCGATATTGCATTTCCGTGTTCGATTTCTTTATCTTCCTGTTCTCAAATTGTGTCAGACTTAGTTAGTATCAGTGCTACTCACAACTAATTCCTATTGCAGTATATCCGCTCTGTGTTTGATTTCTTTATTGATCAATTTTCAAATTCTGTATTGGTTTTTTCCATTTTTCAGTTTTTAGCCGCTTGTACAATTATCTTCACTGTTTGGTTACAATTCATTGTGCTATGATTTCAATCGAGGGCTTACGTTTTCAATTTTGTTTAAGTTTTGTCAAAATCATTGATTAGTGGTAGTTAGATAGCAATGAGTTGTGATAGTATAGGCATAAGAAGGAATAAAGATTGTGGGAAACATGTGTAACCGAGGGATTACGAATGTGGGAAACATATATCAATCGCAGCAGTCACTAATTGAATTATTAGTAGCTGTACATAGAGTGGTAGGATTTATATTTTTAGTTGTAGCAGAAGTAGAATAGATGCTAGAAAGTTGAATTGCTGTATCAGTGCTATCGATATTATCACTGGCGATACATGGTTATCGTTGCATGTAACGATTTATAATTGTGGAAGACAATTGCGTAGCGATACGAAAAACAATTATTTTAGCGCCTTTATTTATTATGTTTTTTCAACGTTTTATTTATTTCGTTTTTTGGACGTTTATTTATTTATATTTTTTTTAATCTGCTGTTCATTATGTCGTCGTTGATTGAAAATCTGTTGGAGGATTGGAAATGAATCAAGTTCTTAAGATAGGTGAAGGGGCTCGCTTTGCTCGGCAAGCTACAAGCTTATCTCACTAAACCCTAATTATGTTATAAAAAATAAGTTAACCTTAGCGCAGTTAGAGGATGTTGAGGCGGACGGTCTTTGGTCGGTTCGTAGATGTTGAATTTTGGTTTTTTGTAGTGGATTGGTGCACTACTTTCTACTAAGAGAAGTTGTTGACGTGAGGCCACAAGTAATAACTTTTAACATTACGGAAACCAATGTTACATTCTCGAAKGATGAGTTTCTTATAATCACTGGATTGTGACGATCTCCTAATAGGGCGTTGCGGAAGGAGTGGACGAACCATCTAGGAAAGAAGTACTTCAACAATATGTTGGAGATGAAGATTTTTTTGTTAGAAGAAACGTATAAGAAGCTTGTGTTTGCGACTGATGATGATGCAGTTAAGGTGTCCTTAATCTTGTATACATAATTGGCCATGATGGAAAAAGTGAAGCACAAGTGCAATGTTGATAAGGGTCTATTTAGTGAAGTGGAGGACTTGCATTATTTCAACAACATTGATTGGGAACCCGTATCTGGGATCGGACGATTAATGGCCTTCAAATTGCTCTGAATGACAAGGTCGAGATATGTAAGAGTAAGATGATACACAACCTGAAGTATGTTTTAAAGTATAACTTGACAGGATTTCCTCCTGCCTTCCAGGTAATTTTTTTGTATGATATTTATGTTACATTAACATTTGAATCCATCACTTACATATTGTCGTTCGATCGTTTAATAATCTTATTATTTTTCTATATATGTGTTCACATATGTGGGCATACAAAACTATACCAGCACCCGCAAGAAAGGCTGCAAGGAAGATTAGTGATACAGTTGTGCCTCGTCTGCTTAGATGGTCGACTTTTTCTAATGTCCAGATAGTATTAATAGAGCGAGTATTAGAAGATAACAATATTATACACACATATTTGTACTTGCATTTAGTTATCATTTTGATAAAGCATGCATGTGTATGTTGTGGTTATCAATGAATTAATTGTGATATGTTTGTTTAATGCCGACAATTGTTATTCCAACGATGGAAGAGTCGGATGTAGAGCGTCGATATTGGGAGAGTCTGTTTGATGGAATATCTCAAGTTGGGGTGAATATGGCCCCATAGCCGACGACGACGGTGGACCATACAGACAACGGAGCAGAGGATGATGAACGAGTTTGCGAGTGTCATGAATGTTGGGGTGAATATCTCAAGGTGGGTCCGAATATAATTATTGGAGTGTTATTGTAAATAGCTAAATATTTTGTTATTTAGTTTTACAGTTATTGATTACATTTAAGTTGTAATTCTTCTATTTAAACAAGCTGTACTTTCTATAATAAATCAGAAAGTCATTTTCACACTTTCCAATATGGTACCAGAGCATATTTTCCGCGGAACTTTTTGACTTTCTTCTCTATTCATTCGTCATGACTGATTTCGATGTTCCCATTTCTTCTTCTTCATCTGCTCCTTCATTTGGCACTGACTGTCCTCTGAATCCTTATTATCTCCATCATACCGATAACACAGGCCTTATTCTGGTGAATCAACTTCTTACCGAAGAGAATTACACATCCTGTAGCCGGTCGATGATCATCGCGCTTTCGGTCAAGAACAAATTAGGTTTCATTGATGGAACCATTCAACGTCCTTCTGGAGATTTATTGCCGGCATGGATTCGAAACAATCACGTTGTGATTGCATGGATCCTCAATTCAGTGTCCAAGGAAATTTCCACGAGCATCTTGTTTTCTAAATCTGCTCGAGACATTTGGATTGATTTAAAGGAGCGTTTTGAGAAGAGTAATGGACCTCGTATATTTCAATTGAAGCGTGAATTGGCTACATGTTCTCAGGAGCCACATTTGATGAGTTTCTATTTCACCAAAATCAAATGGTTGTGGGACGAATTGAGTCAATATCGTCCAAATTGTTCTTGCCACTGTTCTTGCGGAGGTGCAAAATCTGCTGTGGATTTTCTACAGTACGAATACTTTCCTCATGGGATTAAATGAATCCTATGCTCAGATTCGTGCTCAATTATTACTCACGGAACCTTCGCCTACCATCAATAAAGCCTTTTCCCTTGTTAATCAAGAGGAACAACAACGATCGATCAACACAGCTTCTTCACCTAATTCAGCTTCCCCTACTTTTGCGCTTGCTGTGCAACAGTCGCCATCTTCTGGAAAAGGTTGTATCCAAGCAGAATTTCAATGCTAATTCGAGGACAAAGCGTGAGCGTGATCGTCCTTTTTGCACTCACTGTGGACTTTTAGGTCACACAGTTGATCGTCGCTATAAGTTGCATGGCTATCCCCCTGGTTTCAAAACCTCAGGCCAACGTCATTCGTCATCAATAAGCCATGCAACTCTTCCTCACATTGCTCCTCCGTCAAAGCCTGTTGATTCTCAAGCCATGGCTACTTCTCAGAATACGTTTGACATGACTGCACAATGTCAACAATTAATTCAGCTTCTTCAATCACGGATCAAGGTATCCGAAGAACAATTCTGATGAGTCTACAAGTTCTTATCTGGCAGGTATTTCACCTAACTCATTACCTGAAAATTGATTGTGGATATTTGATTCTGGTGTCTCAGCACACATTTGCTGTTCAGCATCTAATTTTCACTCTTTAGCGAAGAGTTCTCCGGTTGTTGTGGGTTTACCTAACAAAGTCAGTTTCATAGTGGAATATACCGGGACTGTTAAGCTCACACCAAACTTTTGCATCACTAACGTTTTTTACATCCTGCCTTCCATTTCAACCTGATTTTGATCAGTGCTTTAACCAAGGAATTTTCAGATATTTGGATTATGTTTACTGATAATTCTTATGTTGTTCAGGATGTGTCCACTACGAGGGTGATTGGCAGGGGTAACTTGAGAAATGACCTCTATTTTCTTGAGAATTCTGCTTCTTCTGGTTATGTTACTCCTTTACATTCGACACTTCATACTTCTATGGCTGTTAGTAAACCTACATTTGATGTTTGGCACAACTGTTTTGGACATCCCTCTTTTACACGCCTGAATGTGTTGCGTGACACTTTATGTTTTGATTCTCATTCATGTAAGCAACATCTATGTTCTATCTATCTTTTCGCAAAGCAAAAACGCTTGTCTTTTGATTCTTACAATAATAAAGCTGCTCGTCCTTTTGATCTGTTGCATGCTGATATTTGGGGGCCCTTTGCATGTTTTACTTATAGTGGTCATCGATACTTCCTTACATTGGTTGATGATCATAGTAGGTTTACTTGGATATTTTTATTGAAGAATAAATATGATGTTTTGTCTATACTTCCTCGATTTTTCACATATATTGAGACGCAATTTGGGGCTTCTGTCAAGTGCTTTAGATCAGATAACGCCCCTGAATTGGCCTTTAAGGATTTTTTTCCTTTCTAAAGGCATTATACATCAGTTCTCTTGTGTTGGGAGACCAGAACAGAATTCGGTAGTTGAGAGGAAGGACCAACACATTCTCAATGTGGCCCGGGCACTTTATTTTCAATCTCATGTTCCTTTGGAATTCTCGTGGAACTGTGTTTTAACTGCAGTCTATTTGATCAATAGGACTCCGTCCTCTCCCCTAGCTTGGACTACCCTATTTCAAGTTCTTTATGGCATATCACCTGATTTTGCGGGTTTGAGGGTGTTTTGGTCATTATTTTTTGCATCTACATTAACTTCTAATCGCCATAAGTTTGACCTGCGTGCCATCGCTACTGTATTTGTGGGATATCCGC
Source organism: Momordica charantia (assembly GCF_001995035.1). The sequence goes on from NW_019104669.1 coordinate 196,305, forward strand.
CTGGAATGAAAGGATATAGACTTTATGATATCAGTAAAAAACGCTTCTTTGTATCTTGAGATGTGGTCTTTCATGAAACCACTTTTCCTTTTTCAGATTACTCAGATCATTCTCCCATCAGTCTTCCTTTCCCTGACAGTGTTTTGCCCATCATTGTTGATATGTCCAACAGTCCTCGTGAGGTTTCTATCCACAATGGGTCAACTGACTCTACTTCCATGCCTGTTGTTCCGCTTTGTACTTTCACAGTCCTCTGCTTTTGCTAGTCTTCATACTGATGTGTCTTGTCCCAATAGTGTACCACCTAATCCTACTGGTGTTGTACAGCCTGATGATGTTGACTTGACAAGGGATGCTTCGACTACTATACTTTCTAATGGTAATAATGGTCATGTTGCTTTAGCTGATCTTAATCCCCATACTACTGATGTTTCATCCAATGGTCAATTGAGGCAGTCTTCTAGGCCAATTAAGCCGCCTTCTTACCTCCAAGATTATCACTGTCTCTCTTACATGGGGTTCAACCTTCAACTTTTTTTACTAAGCATCCATTGCATCGTTACCTTTCATATGCCAATCTGTCTCCCAGTCATTTTTCTCTTGCAGTGGCCATTTCTGCTCAATATGAGCCAAGTTTCTACCATCAGGCTGTTTCTTTCCCACATTTGAGGGCTGCTATGACAGCAGAACTTGATGCCATGATCCTTAATAAAACTTGGGATGTTGTTCCCCGCCCAAGTGGGCATCATACCATTGGTTGCAAATGGATTTATAAAGTCAAGCATCGTTCTGATGGGAGCATTCAACATTATAAGGATCGGTTGGTGGTGAAAGGTTTTACTCAACAAGAGGGGCTCGACTTCATTGAGACTTTCTCACCCGTTGCAAAAATGGTTATAGTCAAAGTTCTTCTCACCATTGCAGTTTCTCAAGGATGGTCTCTTATTCAGTTAGATGTCAATAACGCCTTCCTTCATGGCGATCTATTTGAGGAAGTTTATTTGGTCTTACCTCTTGGATATCAACCTCATTCATCTATTAATTCTTCTGGACACCGCCTTGTTTGTCAACTTAATAAGTCCATTTATGGACTTAAACAGGCTTCCAGACAATGGTTTGCAAAGTTTTCTTCAGCCCTTCTGTCATTTGGATTCTCTCAGTCCAAAGCTGATTATTCTTTATTCACTCGAGGGCAAGGTTCGACGTTTGTGGCCTTATTAGTCTATGTGGATGATATAATTGTTACTGGTGCATCGACTTCTATTATTAATGAGCTCAAGGCTCTTCTTAATCTTTGGTTCAAGCTTAAGGACTTGGGATCACTGAAGTACATTTTGGGCCTTGAGTTAGCTAGAAATTCTAAGCGCATTTGTGTGTCCCAACGCCATTATACGTTGTCCTTGTTGGAAGATGCTGGTCTCCTTGTTTGCAAACCTGTTTCAATCCCTCTTGATCCAGCTCTTCGTCTTCAAGTTGCCTCTGATGGAGAACTTATTTGGAATACTTATATATATCGACGTCTTATTGGGAAGCTCTTATACTTGACTGTGTCTCGCCTAGATATTGTGTTTGCTGTGAACAAACTCAGTCAGATTGTTTCCTGTCCTGAGAAGGTCCATCTTGATGCCGTTCATAATCTAATTCGTTATCTGAAAGGATCTCCTGGTAGTGGCATTTTCTTATCTAGTTCTCCATCTTTTCAAATACAGGCATTTTGCAATGTTGACTGGGGTTATTGTCTTGATACACGTCGTTCGACTACAGGCTTTTGTATATTTTTGGGTGATTCTATGATCTTTTGGAAGGCCAAGAAGCAGTCTACCATTTCTCGTTCTTCAGCGGAAGCCAAGTATCGGGCAATGGCTGTTACTACTTGTGAAATTGTATGGCTCACAAGTCTTTTGTCTGAATTGCAGATTTCATTTCAACAGCCAGCCTTGCTTTTTTGTGATAACCAAGCTGCTATTCAAATTCTTCTAACCCAAGTTTTTATGAAAAGACTAAGCATTGAGTTAGACTGTCATTTTGTTCGTGAACGGGTTCTTGCTGGTTTTATCACGTTGATGCCTATACGAACTCAGTCTCAGCTTGCTGATGTGTTTACCAAAGCTCTGCGCTCTACTATTTTTTCTTCTATTATTTCCAAGATGAGACCCGTTGATATATTTCGTCCATCTTGAGGGGGGATATTGGAGTGTTATTGTAAATAGCTAACTATTTTGTTATTTAGTTTCTTACGGTTATTGATTACATTTCAATTGTAATTCTTCTATTTAAACAAGCTGTACTTTCTGTAATAAATAAGAAAGTCATTTCACACTTTCCAATAATAATCAACATAGATTAGGTGCTGACCAATCCATGATCGCACTTGGCCCTTCAATAATGTGTCATGGCCCTTCTATTGCTACTACGATCGTCCATAGTAGCACACATGGGGCAAGTATTCCCACCCCCTCAATTAGACCTCAGCCCCTTGGAGCAGCTGTGGAGTTGATGAAGCTTATCCGCGTATAGAGACTGCACTGGACGTGTTACGATTTGACATGATGTCGGGATTGGATGCATTGTGGTCTGACATGACGTCAAAATTTAATACTGTTAGGTCAGAGGTGAACAATGGAATATCTGATATGAATATGAAATTTACTAAGATTGAGTCCTTGCTTCGATCGTTGTGCAAGGTAATTTCTAAACCCCTATATTACTCTAATATGTGGTACAATCGATAACCCTTGTTTTGGTTAAAAGTTAGTTTCTTAAATAAAAGTTAGTTTCTTAAATATTTTAGAGCTTAGTTGATTCATTATTGTCCATATATTGCATACATTGAGCACATAATGTTAATATTTGAGTAAGACACATCACCAAGGTATAAATAAGAAAATTGACCACTTGCAGGGATAGAAACGCCTGGCACCATTTCTATAGTATGGACAATACATATCATTTTGATTGGAGGGCAGTAGGGACAATACACATCATTTTGATTGGAGGCCAGTGGGGACATTTTATAAATATAATGAACTCGTCAAGTCGTAGCTATTGAGATCGGATGGAGGTTTGTTATTCAAAGATTCCATCATTTTAGCACCAATCTCCCCTCTTTTTTTTATGGATAGTTACAACTGCTTAGTTCCTATAAATTCCCAAGGCTTATACGGCAGCGGATAATCCTTCTCATCCTTGAGTCATTGTTTCATCTTCAGTTTTAGGGTTTAGAGTTCATATAGAGTTCTGGATTTTCAAGCTTATTTACTTTTAATTCGTGTTCTATGCCTATTTGACCGCTTTCTTGTACGTTTTTCTTTTGTACTTCAGTTTATTTCAGTATTGTACCTTGTTGTAGTGAGTTTAATCTCACGTCAAGCTCGAAAGAGAGCAGAGGTTAAGGTATTTTATCGAACTTTCTTTGTTAAACCTTATTTTCAACCAACGACAAGTATTTCAACCGATTTATAAAATGCCTTAGAAAATTATTTAAAAAACAGCACGAGGAGAAATTTGTGGGTAGTGTCGATGTTACTTGGTTAATTCCTTAACATTCCTTCTCAAGCGATTTCTTGAAGTTGGTGATAAGTTTGATTTTTCATGGTAAAAAGCTTATTTTCTGGACATGTTTGGATTAATTTCTCCTCATATTTCGCTAAATGGGATTACATATTATTAAAGATAGAAAAACTTATTATTTTTTGATATAATGCAAAGTAGAATGTTTTGTGATAAAAGTAGATATTTTGTGGATAAACATAGCAGGAACTCACGATTTTCTTTGTTAAATTGGGGAGCCTCCTCAACAGAACTTATCACTAATTTACTTCCTTCCAGTCTTAGTTCATAGCTATAATTTGTTTCTTCTTGTTTCTTTACATTTTCTTATTTTTAAAACATAGTCCTTTATCGCATTCCTTTATTTAGCTTTGCTTTAATTCAATTCAAGTTTTAATTATTTTGTACTTTGGATATTTTCGTTTTTCTAAGTTTCTATCGAGTTTTATCTTCCTTCAAGCTCGAAAGAGAAGAAGGTTAAGCTAGGGCTCGTTGTACCTTTTCTATTATGTAATTTCAATAAATGGAAATAGTCTCTCTTAATTCTATGAGCATTTTCCGTTCTTTAATTATGTATAATTTTGTTTTCAACCTCTCTATGAAATGCCTTAAGAAAATCTTTTAAATTTTAACACGGATAGGAAGTGCCTGGCACATTTATTGGTTAATTCCTCAACATCTTTCCTTAAGCGATTTATCAAGTTGGCAGAAGTTTAGCTGAATATTAAAAGCCTAATATTGAAAAGATTAGATGAGTTGGTAGGTCTTTGACCCATAGGCCATTAATATGGGGTGTGACTTAGACATAAGCGAATAAACCATGGTTCTAGTCATAGGTCCTCTGACCTATAAAAGAAGGTGAGTTGGTAGTTAATCTACTCAGTTTTCAGTAAGTTGTCAAGTTGCTCCCGGTGCTTTTTTACTTGTATTATTTCATCTAAAATTAAGCCAAGAAGCATAGGGGTTGTCTTTATTTAGTAGCTTAATATTTTTAATTAAATTGTGACTTCATCAACTATTTTTACCGATAAACCCAATTATAGTTTGAACATTTCATTAAATTCATTTTGAATCAAAAGTCCCTAGATATGAACTTGGATTTACTTTTTCCCTGTGTTGTGTGCACTTGCACGCCTTCTCTTATCCATTAGGGAGAGAATTTCCAACAAGTTTTTAGCGTCGTTGCCAAAAACTTATTTTAAAAAATATTTACTTTTTAAGTGGATTGTTTCATATTATGATTGTTGCTTACATCTGTTTGATATTTAATTGTTATATCTAGTCTTTAAAGGGTTGAGTTTTGCATATGAGCATATGATCTGGCTTGCAGGAGTTTGATCCCGAGATAGAAAGAACCCTTAGAAGGGTAAGACGTGAGCAAAGGCTAAGAAGATAAAAAGAAAATTAAAAGAGAAAAAAAATTGAAGAGACCATCAAAATGAATCCTAATCTATCAAATCTCGAGAATCCACCAATGAATGGACACATGAATGGCGAAGGACCAAATAAAGCAAGAGAAGTTCATAATATGATCTTGTTAGCTGATAATCGAGATGTAGCCATGCAGAATTATGTCACTCGTGCCTTCCACAATCTTAACTCAAGGATAAGTAACCCATCACCCCTAGCTGCGTAGTTTGGGCTAACGCTAGTCATGTTCCAAATGTTGCAAATAGTGGGACATTGCCAATTCATTTCAATTTTATGGAATTTATAAATATGCATTGAGACTTAAATTGTTTCCTTTTTTCCTTTGGGGATATAAGAACATGGCTAAATGTGTTGGAATCAGATTCAATTTCCTCTTGGGTACAGATGACAGAGAAACTTTTCACAAAATACCATAAGGTGATGAGGAACACAAATCTCCGAGAAGTCATTGTCGCATTCCGATAGAAGGATAATGAAGCAGTGAATGAAGCTTGAGAGTGATTCAAAGAGTTCCTAAGAAGATGCTTAAGCTATGGATTGCCTGCATCCGCACAAATAGAACAATTGTATAGAGGATTAGACTGCCCTTCAAAGATGATGTTGAACACAGCCGCTAATGATTAACTGTTAGAAAAGTTAGTCCATGAGATTGTAGACATCTTGAATAAAATGATGGAGATAAATGATCAAGCAGAATCGGGAAGATCATTATCAAATAAGCAAGCATTGGCAAGAATTTTTGAGTTAGATACTGGAGCCTCTATTCAAGCACAAATGTCAGCCCATGAATCAAATATTGAAAACATTAACAATAGAAAAAGCCAACAATGCTCCTGTCGCGACTTTTGCTGCAATCCTTGATCCTTCTCCTGTTTTGCGAATTTAAGCCTTATCATTTGTTTATTATTGTGACTTATATGAAAACTGCCCATCTAACTCCACTTCGGTCTATTATGTAGGTCAAGAGCCCAACAAAACTTCGACCCATATTCAAATACATGCAATCCTGAGTGGAGCCACCATCCTAATTTTTCTTAGAGTAGGCAAGGAGGATCGAGCAGCACTACTTAAGCACCTGTGCAACCATACAAACAAAGCTACACCACATGGATTTCCTACCCAACTGACCTTACGACCACAGAAAGATAACCAATAAATAATGTTGAACAATACTCAGCAAGGTGACCACAATGGAAGTTGTAAGGCCACGACGAAATAATACATGGTGTGGAACGAGGTGATGAACAAAGCCAGAATGCTGTCATACAAAGCAAGAACGCTGATTTAAAGCCAAGCAGTCTATTTAAGGAATTTGGAGCTGCGTATGGGCCATCTTGCTGTTGCGTTCCCACAACCTAGGTGAATGCAAGTGCAAGTGTACACTATATTCACCGATTGTAGTATAACAAGGTCGAAATCTATAGGGACTAAGGATGTTACTCTAAGCATACAAAAAATGCAAATAAAAGATAATCAATGTTTGTATAACTAAAACTAGGTAAAATGCTATAGAAATGCATAACGAAATTCCAAGAGGGAAATATTGTAATAACAGATGCTGAGGTGAAAAAAAAAAGAAAAAAAAGCTCTGACACAAAAAACGAATTTGGGGAAACAAAAATGAGATTAAGACGAAGGAGACTCCTTAAGCTTCCTTTACTCATAGAGGACGCTCTTGCGTAAAATCAAATGCTGATGCTAAAATTAACGTGGTTCCCTTCCGAGACACCCAAACATGAATATCTACAACTTCCGTTGTTAAATACCAAAACAATAATAATGGTTTCTAAGCATCGTCATGTTGGAAAAAAATATAGATAAATCGATCATCCTGTCAGTTCTTCAAATAKGAACTATTTGATTTTCTCCTTCCACAGGCTAAAAGTAGATAAGTAAGTAACAATAACAAAAGAATAAGAGATATGGATCACTACAAGAAACGAAGCTTTCAACGACACACTTTTAGCGACATATTAACAATAATGTCACTAAAATACATATTTAGCGACATCGTCAAGATACGGCGTCCTTGAATATTATTTTCAGCGACGTGAAAACCTATGTGTCGCTGAAAGTAATTTTCAGCCACACGCCGTTGACTCACTTTGTCTCTGAAAGCATTTTCAGCGACGCCGTCAATTGACAGCATCACTAAAGAGATTTTCAGTAATCCAAGATTTTACCCTCAATCTTCCTCATTCAGCGATTTTGCAAACTGTAACGCCCCAGGATTTTATATATCATCCTAGGCAACGCTAAATAATTCACCTGGCTAGCCTTAACTCTAAACACGCGATAAGAAACTCCCTGGAAAAATAATTTAAACGAAATAAAGCTTCGACTCCCATACGTTCTGTCAGAAATACAAATGTCACAAACCGTCAGGACTTCGCCCTCCGTAGGCAATTTAAAAACAGAAACATCTCATATCCGCCTCAGTGGCAAAAATTCATAAACAAATAAAACAACCGTACACCTAAACTCCAACGACAACAGTGACGCGTTTACCAGCAACATCCATAACAAATAAAGTAATTCTAAAGAATAAAAAATTTCCTCCGCGGTTCACACTTAGCAATAACATAAATCTCAATGCTACTCGTACCCAACGACCTTTCCCTCTATCCTCACTAACTAAGCTAGTGATCCTTCCTCGGTCAAGCCCTCTCCACGTCATCACCGCGGTCGACCCTGTTCACACTTGAAAACATATTAGGGTAAAAAAAAGGGGGGTGAGTACATAAGGTACTCCGTAAGTAGCACTCCCTAACTAGCACAAAAATCATGCTCACAGTCACGACATAAAGAATAAAACGATATCAAGGCAATCAAATAAGCAGTGAGAGATAGCGAACAATAACTTGACATTTACATACAACAACCATGCGTCGGAACTACCAAGACCACAACCCATGATTCACTAGCCCTTGTCTCATAGT